>JBBPBX010039134.1:8854-21354 GCA_038048925.1 Garcialebias charrua
TATATATATATTATGTATATATATATTTTTTTTCCTCCTGCGCACTGATCGGAGCAGCAGCTCGTGTCTCTCCTCCACAACTTTCCTCTCCATGCTTGGCTACTTTGTCTGCAGTTTTTCAGTGCTCGCTCAAACGCAAATTGAAAATGGATCTGGTTTTGTGGGCTATCAACTCTATTGATACAATTTTTTCTACAAAACGATCAGGTCCGGGGGAACCTGCTTGCCCAACGCAGACGCATCCTGCTGGATATATCATGGATTCCTGGGGGGAGTGGAATATGTTATGCCTGACTGTTCTGTCTGTCGACAATGTGGAAGATTTATTCATAATTGGATTTATGATAGCAGGTGCTCTGCTGTTTAGCTTGGGTGGAGTTCTCTTCTATAGGAAAATTAGGAAGACTTCTGCAGCGGTCAACGCCCTGTCGAAGATCCCTTCTCAAAACGAGAGTTTGATCCGGGCTGTGACCTCTATGCAGTGGTGGGCAACGCTAATCCAAAAATTAGTTCCGCTATTTCTAAAGCACTAATTAATTTATTTAGGTCCGCAATTTCAAAAGCACTAATGTCTTATGAAAATTAGGGGAAGCTAATTCTAATCCGCTAATTAAATTCAACAATTGGTAGCAGCAAGTTATGCAATATTTGCACTACACTGCCAACTAGCGGTGCATGAACTGTTATACAGTAAGTTGTTTGAGTTTCAGAGTATTTAGTTTGGTTCTCTTCAACAGGTTTCACAAGGACAAAATGTACCCATTCCAAAGTCTGTTAGCTAAACTGCTGACATATTTGGCTGTTTTTTTTTCTTCTTTTGTTACTTTTAGTACCACTAGATCGCATGTGTCAAACTCAAGGCCCGTGGGCCAAATCCGGCCTACCATAACCGTTTCTGTGGCTCTCTACACCCTAGAACTTCAAGATAACAGTTGTAAGCATGTTGCTCTCAGGTGATGGGTCCCCATCCCTACACTCCCTGGTCTCTCTGTTAATTGTCTTGCTTATCTCCTCCATTTTGTTGTCCAGGTGTTTGTGATTGTCATGCTGTGTGTTCATGTACCTGTATATAAAGTCAGGGATTTTTTAATTGATAAAGCTCTGTATATGTTGTATAACACAATCATTGTTCCACATTTAATCTATTGTATTGAGGTTTGGGGAAAAGCATGCAAAACAATTACAAAGCCTGTTTTTATTTTACAAAAGAGAGCTGTAAGAGTAATCACCAGAAAACATTTCAGTCACCCATCAAACACCTTGTTTCTTCAGCTAAATTTATTGAAATTCCAGGAATTGGTAGAATATAGTATTTTATCAGTTATGTATAGGGCTCATAATAACACATTACCTTTAAATATCCAAAGAAATTTAGACAAAGTTATTACAATCTTAAAGGGACAGATATTCATCAAACCACAATTCAGAACCAGCTTAAAGGGACGGTCTACCTCAATTCAGGGAGTTGGATTGTGGAATGTTCTGGAGAGTGATGTTAAAAATGCAAAATCAATTCATTCATTCATTCATTCAACCTTTATTTATACAGGCTAGCCTCGTTGAGTCACGGGGACTCATTTACAAGAGGGACCTGTCTCACTCACACCAAACAACCATCCACTCTCACACTCACACCTAGGGTCAATTTAGAGTCACCAATCAGCCTAACAAGCATGTTTTTTGGTCTGTGGGAGGAAACCGGAGTACCCGGAGGAAACCCACGCATGCACGGGGAGAACATGCAAACTCCACCCAGAAAGGCCCCGGACCGGGATTTGAACCGGCAACACATCTTTAACATCTCACTGAGCCAGGCCATCGTCCCCACCTGTTTCAAAGCCACCACCATCATCCCTGTCCCAAAGAAGGCAACGCCCGCATGCCTCAATGACTATCGCCCAGTAGCACTCACCCCCATCCTGATGAAGTGCTTTGAACGGCTAGTCATGAAAAGCATCACATCTGTCCTCCCTGCCTCCCTGGATCCCTTCCAATTTGCATACCGACCTAATCGCTCAACCGACGATGCCATCTCCTCTGCCCTCCACACAGCTCTCACACATCTGGACACGAAGGACTCCTATGTTAGAATGCTGTTCATCGACTTCAGCTCGGCATTCAACACCATCATCCCCCAACAGCTCATCCTTAAACTGGACAGTCTGGGGCTGAACACCTCAATGTGTAACTGGCTGCTAGACTTCCTGACCGGGAGACCACAGACAGTGCGGGTCGGGAGTAGATAGATAGATATATACTTTATTGTCCCCAAGGGGAAATTTGTCTTGGACATCGTACGCCAAACAACACTTCTACCAACAATACAGTCACATGAACACAATACAATTTAAAAGCATATAAAATAAAAACCTATTGCTCAGTTAAAAACACATTGCTTTTAAAAACACACATTGCTCAATAAGACCATTCAATGCTCAATAAAAACACATTTTGCACATTCCCACATACATCCAGCAGTAAATGAAACAACAATCAGACCAGAGCATCAGCAGCATCATGGAAAACTTACTATATACCTACTTTATTTAACAATCTGATCGATGTGGGGATAAAAGAATTTTTAAATCGGTTAAGTCTAAAAGCAGGGACTCTAAACCGTTTGCCAGATGGTAACAGTTCGTATTGTGAGTTCAGGATGTGAGCGGGGTCAGACAGTACCCTCCGTGCAAGTCTGAGGACAGACTCATCATAGATAGACTGCAGGGAGAAGTTATCAGTTCTTCCTATCACCTTCATTGCAGTTTGTACCATACGATGAAGTTTAGATTTAAGTTGCACAGAAAGATTGCCATACCACGCTGACATCCCAAACCTGATGATGCTTTCCAGTACGGCCTGATAGAATAAAAACATGAGCTTCTTGTTAACCCCAAAGACTCTGAGTCTGCGTAAAAAGTACAGTCTCTGCTGTAGACGGGAGCACAACATGTTAACATGAATTTCCCACTTGAACAGATTATCTAGGTGGACACCCAGATATCTGTAAGAACAGACCTGGTTTATTTTCTGGTTGTGAATAAAAAGTGGGAGATTGTCACCCAAAGACTTGGGGTCAATCAGCATCTCTTCTGTTTTCTTGGCATTAATAATAAGGTGGTGGTCATCACACCATTGAACAAATGATTGAACCTCATTAAAATAAGATGAGGAGTCCATATCCTCATGCAGCAAGCTGAGAATAGCAGTGTCATCAGAGAATTTAAAAACATAATTCCCGGGGCAGCTGCTGATGCAATCATTTGTGTAAATGGTGAAGAGGACAGGAGAGGTAACGCAGCCCTGGGGAACCCCAGTGCTGATGGACCTTGGCTCTGATAAGGTTTTATTGACTCTGACAAGCTGTGATCTTTTTGTTAAAAAAGAATAAAACCATTTAATAAGAAGAGGGTTAAGATTCATCTGCTGTAATTTCTTAAGAAGCAGGTGAGGCTGTACGGTATTAAAAGCAGAGCTAAAATCTATAAACAGAAGACGGGCGTAGGCCTTTGGGTTTTCAAGATGTTTAAGAGTTAGGTGTGTGATGCCATTAATAGCATCATCTGTACCCCGTCTCTGTCTGTAAGCAAACTGGAAAGGATCAAGACCAGGGTTTATCTCTGATTTCAACAGGGACGCAACATATTTCTCAAAACACTTCATAACTATTGATGTTAGTGCCACTGGTCTATAGTCATTATTCTCAGATGGACTTGATTTCTTGGGGATCGGAATAATAATTGACTTCTTCCAAAAAGAAGGAACCGTATGTTGGTCAAGTGATTGCTGAAAAATAGGGCACCAGACTGGAGTGAGCTCTTCAGCACAGGTTTTTAAAAGAAAGGCAGAAATACCATCAGGACCAGCAGATTTATTCTTACTAACTCCACTAAACAGTGCCTGAATTTTGTAAGGATTAACTTCCAGTTTGGGACAGGAATCATCAAGATCAATGGACTGAAGAACTTCATCACACTTTGAAGTAGGATCTTGTGTTTCAAACCTCATAAAAAAATTGTTGAGCTCATTAGCTTTTTTAAGATCATCATCTGTGATGAGACACTTTCTCTTTGTAGTCATATTGACTGCTGTTTTCATAGAGTCCCATAACTTTTTTGGATCCTTCAATGCAAAGTTCTTCTCCATAATGTCCCTATGTTTGTTCCTAGCTTCTCTCAGTCTTTGGTCGAGTTCTTTTTGCACTATTTTCAACCCTGTATAGTCCTGTTTTTTAAAAGCTATTTTCTTGCGGTTAATACAGTTCTTAACTTCTTTATTTATATAAGGTTTGTTATTTGGATATACTTTAACCACCTTTTTTGGAACCACACAATCAACACAGAACTTTATGTAATCGGTTATTGTTTCAACAGCAAGATTAATTTCCAGTTTGTTAAAAATGTCCCAGTTTGTGCATAAAAAAGAGCCCTTTAGAGTCTCAAAGAGTGAGTGTGCTGGGTGAGTGAGGTCTTTCATGATGCAGGTGGCTCTTTTTCTGCATCTGGAGGTGTAAATGTCTGTGATGGTGGGGAGACTGACTCCCACAGACTTCTGTGCAGCCTTCACCACTCTCTGCAGAGCTTTTCTCTCTGCAACTGTGCAGCCTCCATGCCACACGTTGATGCTGGAGCACAGGACGCTCTCCACTGCACACCTGTAGAACGAGGTGAGGACTGGGCTTCTCAGACCGGCTCGTCTCAGCCGTCTGAGGAAGTAGAGTCTCTGATGACCTTTCTTGATCAGGCTGGTGGTGTTATTGCTCCAGCTGAGGTTATCATTCATGTGTACACCCAGGTATTTGTAGCTGGAGACCACCTCCACCGCAGATCCACCTATATACAGTGGGGTGTGGGTGTGTTTGTTCCTTCTGAAGTCCACAATCATCTCCTTCGTCTTCTTCACATTCATGTGAAGGTTGTTCTCTTTGCACCAGCTCTCCAGATGTTCCACCTCCTGTCTGTAGCTGGATTCATCATTATCTGTGATGCATCCCACCACAGCTGTATCATCTGCAAACTTAACAATATGACAGCCTGGATGTGTGGCTGTACAATCATATGTGAGCAGAGTGAACAGAAGAGGGCTCAGCACACATCCCTGAGGAGAGCCAGTGCTGAGGGTGATGGTGGAGGAGGAGAAGTTGTGGATCTTCACGGACTGTGGTCTGTCTGTTAAGAAGTCTAAGACCCAGTTACAAATAGAGGGGCTTAGTCCAAGTGTGGATAGTTTGTCTATCAGAGTTTGGGGGATCATGGTGTTGAAGGCAGATGTGAAGTCCACAAAGAGCAGACGCACGTATGAGTCCTTCTGATCCAGGTGGGTGAGAGCAGTGTGGACCACGGAGGAGATGGCGTCCTCTGTTGATCGGTTCTCACGGTATGCATATTGATGAGGGTCCTCGTTGATGTTGACGGCTGTCTTGATGTGGGACATGACCAGTTTCTCAAAACATTTAGCGACTATCGGGGTGAGAGCCACCGGTCTGTAGTCATTCAGACCAGTCACTGTGGAGCTTTTTGGGACTGGGATGATGGTGGCGGTCTTCAGGCAGGTGGGAACTGACTCCAGTGCAAGTGAGGTGGTGAAGATGTCAGCCAGCACCTCACAGAGCTGGTCCGCACATTCCTTCAGAACTTTCCCTGGGATGTTGTCTGGACCCGTAGCTTTATGAGGGTTGATCCTTCTGAGACTGCCTCTCACTTCTGCTGCGGTCACTTTGAGGTGCTCCTCGTCTGGTGATGAGGTGAGTCTGGTGCTAGTTGGTCTGTTTGGATCATCAAAACGTGCATAAAACTTATTGAGGGCATCAGGCAGGGATGGGTCCCTGGGGCATTGTTTGCTTTTGCCCTTGTAGTCTGTTAAGCATTTGATGCCCTGCCACATGCTCCTTGGATCATGTGAGGTGAACTGTCCCTCGATCCTCTGTGCATACGCGGCTTTGGCCTTCTTTATGCCATCATCCAGTTCTCTCCTGCACTTTCTCAACTCCTCAGTATCTTTAGACTTGAATGCAGTGTCCCTGGCTGCCAGCAGGGTGCGGACATCCTTATTTAGCCAGGGTTTTTGATTGGGGTAAAATTTAACACACTTTCTTATGGATACATTTTCAGCACATGTACTGATGTAACCCAGGACAGAGGAAGCATAAAGCTCCAGGTCAATTGAATTTCCATTCGTAGCTGCCTCTTTGAAGACAGACCAGTTTGTGTTTTCAAAGCAGTCTCTTAGCATGGGGGAACTATCTTGGCGCCACGATGTTATCACTCTTTGTTCTGGCATCGAACGTCGGAGTGGGGGGAGCTGTCTAGGGACCAATAGCAGGGAGCGATGGTCGGAAGCCCCGATCGGTGGGCGTGGCTTCGCCGTGTACGCCCCCTTCACATTCGTGTAGACCTGGTCTAATGTCTTATTTCCTCGTGTTTCTGTGAAAACGTGCTGATTGAAGGTTGGAAGGATGACACGTAAATCCACGTGATTGAAGTCCCCGGAAACAATGAAAAACCCCTCAGGATATTTACACTGCAGCGAGGTGAGTAACTCATGAATTTCTTCCTGGGCGACTTTAGCATTAGCATCGGGGGGTATGTAAACATTGCTTATTATTATCGCTGAATAGTCGCGGGGAAGATAATGTGGCCGACATCTTATTGTTAAAAGCTCCACAGCAGCTGAGCAGATCCTGCTGATAACGGCACAGTTCGTGCACCAGTCTTTGTTAACGTAAATGCAGACACCTCCACCTCGCGTTTTCCCCGTAGTCTCGATGCACCGGTCCGTTCTGAAAAATAGTTTATTATCCAACTCGTAAACAGAGTCAGGAGTGTCTTCATTGATCCATGTTTCCGTGAGACAAAGCACCGAACATCTCCTCATCTCCTCCGACGTTGTTACTCTCAGACGAAGCAGGTCCATCTTGTTGTCGAGCGAACGCACATTGGACAGAAATAAAGCCGGCATCGGGGGTTTACCGGTTTTAGCGTCTGCTCGTAGTCTCGTCATGATTCCTGCTCGACAGCCACGTTTTTTCCCTCGAGAGCACCGCTTTCTTTTCTTTCCTCCGCGCATCTGCTTCCAGAAAGATGATCTAAGCAGATCCAATCTTCCGAGCTCTGATTTGAGTTCGTTGCTGATTTCAGCTGTGCCTTGTGGTAAATCCGCTCCAATTCTCAACAGCTCAGTTCGGCTATAATTCACCCGCAAAAAACGCGCAGAGTCAGGTACAAAAACACTATTAAAACTACTAAAAACTGGGAATGTTCTGGGAGCCCATGAAGCTGCTACTGGTCTGAGCGCGGCCATCTTGGAACCAAGATGCCAAGAACTTAGCAGATGTAAAGCTATTTATTATTTAATTTAATTCATTTATTCATTCATTTAAAAGAGACAAAATAAAACAAATTAATAAAAAAGAAAACAATGAATGAAAAGAGTGCAGAAAGAAGAAAAAAAAAATCTTATATCACCCCCTTATAATAAACATTGAACCAGTCTGGGCCTTGGCTTGTAGCAAATTTGTTTTTTTTGGCCCTCAGTGTATTTAACTTTGACACCCCTGGTATATATGGACTGTAAATGGTATAAATGGACTGTATTTATACCTTTCTATCTTATCAAGACACTCAAAGCTCTTCACAACAATCTGTCCTCATTTACCCATTCACACAACATCTACCTGTAGATCTATACAAAGCTAATTTAACAAATCATTCTAGTGAGACTACTCAGAGCTTTATCACATTCATACACTGATGGGACACACATCAGAGGCTATGAGGGGTTCAGTGTCTTGCCCAGGGACACTTCAGCATGTGATTGCTGGTGGATTCGAACCCCCAACTCTTGCATTGGAGGACGACGGCTCAAACCACTCAGCCACAGCCGTATATACAGTACTGTATAAAGATATAACCCCGAGTTGCTCCTGGTAGGTCTGGATGGCGCCTTGCAAGGCAGGCTACCACTACCGGTGTATGAATGTCTGAATGAATGGGTGGATGGCTGGTATTGTAAAGCGCTTTGGGGCTCCTCACAGGGGGCTAGAAAGCACTATATAAATAAGCTCCATTTACCATTTACCATATAGACGTCTGAGAAGATGGCGCTTGTGTGTGTGGCTTGCCGTCTCTCGCTGTTTGTGTTCGTGCTGTTTTTGTTTTTTATCACCAGTGCCAGTTCACTGCTTGTGTATCGCCAAACATTGTTGGATCTTCGTCTTTCTGCCAAGGATTTTGCCGGTTGGACACCTGTTCACCTCTGCCACACCCACGCTCCTCTCCCTCAGCGTAAACGCTGGCGCCGCTGGGGAAAATGCAGCAGACGACTGTTAAAAGTTTAAAGCTTTCTTGGCACGATTTCCCGTGGCCTCCCGGAGGAGAAATGGAGCGGTACCTGGTCTCTTTCTGAGCCCGCGGTTGCTGGACCCTGCTGACAGCTGGCTGGTGTGTCGTCAATTCAGATGGACGTGGTCCGCCCCCGCGGTCCCCGCTCTCCCCGTCCTCGCAGACATGGTGTAAACCCCTGCCAACTACGAGCCCTACGTCGGGCTCCACAGACAGCTGCAGCTTCGGATGTGCCGGCCCCTGCCAGGTTCTGCCTTGTTAACGCAAGATCACTGTCAAATAAAACTTTCATCTTGAGGGACTTAATGTCCCGTGATCTTGGTTTTCTCTGCGTGACGGAGACATGGCTGAGAACTGATGAGCCCACCGCTCTTATTGAACTGTCTCCACCTGATTGCTGCTATTTTAATTCCCTGCGCCTGTCGGGTCAGAAAGGAGGAGGAATAGCAGTTGTTTTTCATCCATCCAGCCATCCATCCATCCATTGTCTTCCGCTTATCCGGGGTCGGGTCGCGGGGGTAGCAGCCTAAGTAGGGAGGCCCAGACTTCCCTCTCCCCAGCCACTTGGAGCAGCTCCTCCGGGGGAATCCCAAGGCGTTCCCAGGCCAGCCGAGAAACATAGTCCCTCCAGCGTGTCCTGGGTCTTCCTCTGGGTCTCCTCCCGGTGGGACATGCCCGGAACACCTCACCAGGGAGGCGTCCAGGAGGCATCCTAACCAGATGCCCGAGCCACCTCAACTGGCTCCTCTCGATGTTTTTAAAAATGATTTTAAATCCTGGTAGGTCTGCCTGCAGTATTCTTTTACAAGTTTTGAACACTGCTCATATGAAATCGGCCGCTCTCATGTTGTCTTGTGTGTCAGTCATCTATCGATCACCCAAGCACAATAAGGATTTTATAAATGACTTTACAGAATTTCTGGCCAACATCCTGCCCAAATATGATTTTGTTCTCGTTCTTGGTGATTTTAATATTCACATGTGCTATCCTGAAGAGCCCATCTTCAGGAGCTTTTCAAAGTCAAAGTCAACTTTATTGTCAGAACTGCAATATGTACAGGACATACACAGGATTGAAATTGCGTTTCTCTCTCAGTCCCTCGGTGCAACAGTAACCATTTAAACACTAAACAATTAATAAACAAGCATAAAATGAAATAATAAAAATTTAGTACTGTCCTGAGTTTTTTGCATAGTAGTTTTCCATAGTAGTATAAAAGTATAAAAAGTTTCACCAACACCAAAAATGAAATAGAGTGTAATACTGTCCCGAAGTATAAAGTATAAAAAGTATATCTATAAAATAAATGAAGGTTCTGGCATTTGACATTTGTAAAGAGTGACAAAGCAGCATATGGGGTTAATGTACACAGTATATGTATGAGGTAGTTGATATTGGTATAGAAACAAAGTGGCATTATGCAATAAGGCTAGTAAAAAGAATATATACTGTATATCAGCAGTAGTGTAGATATAAAAAGTCTAGATGTAAACAGTAGTAATAAATGTAAACAGTAGTAATAAATGTAAACAGTAGTAATAAATGTCAACAGTAAATGTAAACAGTAGTATGACTATAGGCAGTAATGTAATACAAACATTAGTACAAATATTTTTAAAATGTTATTGACTCTTTTAACTTTGTGCAGTCCGTGTCCGGTCCCACTCATGAAATCGGGCATACACTGGACTTGGTCCTGTCTCATGGTCTTGATGTCTCCAATTTGTACATATGTGATGCTGTGTTCTCGGATCATATGCCAATCCTATTTGACATTCCAACACACTGTCCAGTTCAAGTGCGCGCTCCTCCTCAGCGCTGTCGAATGTTTAACTCCTCCTCTCCAGCCCTGTTCTCCTCCACTTTTCTTGGTCTCTGTGAGGATAACTCTGAAGACTCTCTTTGTTTAAATATTGATGCACTGGTTTCCAGCTTCCACTCTGTTTGTTTACAACCACTGGACACGATCGCTCCTTTGAAGAGCCGACGCACCAGACCTGCCCCCGAGCCCTGGCTGAGTGACGTCACGCGCGCTGCCAGGTGCGAGTGCAGGTGGAAAAGGACAGGCTGCATGCTTCTTTTGATATTCTCAAAGAGAGCCTGTTACATTATCAAAAAACTGTAAAAGCTGAGAAGAACAAATATCCCTCAGGGGTAATTTCTTCTAACTGTAACAACCCCAGAGTTCTGTTCAAAACCATAGACAATGAAGTCTATGAAAGTTTCCTTCATTTCTTCACTGATAAAATTGTGTCAACCAGAGCTTGTATTTCTCAGCCTTCTTATGACCCCTCTATTCCTCTACACTGCTCATCTGTTTTCGATCGGTTTGAGCCTGTGTCCTTCACGTTCCTAGAGGACGCAGTTGGTCATATGAGGCCCTCTGGTTCGCTTGCAGATTCCATTCCACCTTGTTTGTTTAAGGAGGTATTTTCTACCATCGGACTAAGTGTACTCCACATTATTAATACCTGTCTTTCCTCTGGTATAGTACCTGAAGCTTTTAAGCATGCATTTGTACACCCTCTACTTAAAAAAACAGGCCTTGACGGTCGACCCCTCTCTCTGCTCCAACTTCAGGTTCATCTCCAATCTTCCTTTTATTTCTAAACAATTAGAGAAGGTTGTTTACTACCAGCTGTTACCATTTTTAGAGGACAATGGTTTCATTGAGCCATTTCAGTCTGGGTTTAAAGCCCGCCACATACAGAGAGTGCACTTTTGAGGGTTTCAAATTATATATTCCTGTTAAATGATTCCGGAAAGTTTGTTGTTTTAGTGTTTTTAGATTTGTCTGCTGCATTTGACACTGCTGACCACAAGATTTTAATCTCTCATCTTGAGCACTGTGTGGCTTCATGGTGCACATGACCTGCTCCAGAGAAGACAGAGAGATGGGCTCAAAGTGGTCAAGAACAGCTACACAATGAGATGGGAATGATGGATCATGAGCAGCTAGAGAAATGAGTGCCCGGGTGTTTGCAACTTTTTCTGAAAAGAAATGGAGGAAGTTCTCGCAGAGCTAGGTTGAGGCTTCTAGAGGTGATGGTTCATTGAGGTGTAGAACTGAATTCAGGGTGGAAAAAATAGTTCATTATGGGGGTTGTGGGAATTGAAAGCAATTATATCAGAAAAGTACTTCGATTTAGCAGCTTTAACTACCTTCTGATAATGACGCCAACTCTCCTTTAGGATTTGAAAAGAAACCTGCAACCGGTCTTTCCTCCACCGGCGCTCTGCTCTCCGACACTGCTATCTAATGGCTTGAGTAACGTCATTAAGCCATGGTTCTGATATGAGTTTTGTTTTCCTGGTTTTAACGGGAGCAACATGATCCAGAACATTTAAACAAATAGAGTTGAGCCGAGAGGTTAGCTCCTTGGTAGAGAGACACACAGAAAGCTGATTGGTCCTCTCAGAGCTAAAAGCTTCAGTAAAATGTGCAGTGGTGAAACGGTTAATGGCGCGTGAAGTAAGTGCCAAATCACACGATTTAGCAGTAGGACAAGGTGGGATGATATCAAACAAAACAGGCATGTGGTCTGACAGAACGTTGTCACCTATTACCAAATTACAAACAGTGACGTCACGTGTTAGAATGAGGTCCAGAGTGTGTCCGTGTTGTTGGGTGGGACCATTTACATGTTGGGTTAAATAAAATGAGTCCAACAAATCTAGGAAGTCCTCACTAATGGCTTCTCCTGACAATAAACATGAATATTATGGTCCCCAACGATTATAACGTGATCATATCTCAGTGTGATGTAAGCAAGGAAATCAGAGAATTCACTTATGAAGTCCTTGGAACGAGGGAGGTGATAATCAATCGCGCACAGAACAAGAGAAGAATATCCGAGTTCAAAAGCGCTCAGCTCAAAGCTGGAGCAGGGCAACGGGGTGGGTAACTATTTACAGACAAAGTTTGGTTTGAAGACGGTTAATAATCCACCACCCCTCCGACCTGATGGCCACGGGGCATTAAAAAACAGACAGTCAATAGTTCCACTAAGGCACTTGAATCACCCAAAGGTAACCAGGATTCTGTGAGAAAAAGAAAATCTAGTCCCTTGTCTTTAAAAAAGTCATTTAGGATAAAAAATCTTATTGGCAACAGACGTGTTGATAAGGCATGTCCTGATCCGGTCCGACACAGATCCAACCAT
>JBBPBX010039134.1:23854-30038 GCA_038048925.1 Garcialebias charrua
ATCCATCCATAATTCAATATAAAAGCCCCAGAAAAAAAACTACTAACTATACAATTTAATATTCCCCTTTATTTGTATTTAGCTTTCAAAAAAATTGAAATCACTGTAAAATAAACATAAAATTCTCAACTTTGTCAATACTGTATTAATAGTTTTAAATTTAAACAACAACTGTAAAATTGACAGCATTGAAATTAAGTTAATTAAATAAAAATTTGGGGTGTTGTTATTGATGAGAAGCTGACATGGAGATATCGTGTAAATTACTTAAGAATAAAAGTAATAAAATCAATTTCATTACTGTATAAAGTAAAAGAGTTTTTGAATGACAAAGCTTTGTATATATTGTATAATGTAATGATTGTTCCATATTTAATCTATTGTGTTGAAGTTTGGGGAAAAGCATGTAAATGTGCTATGGTCATCCAACAAATATATTATTTCATTAGTTGAAATTATTAAAATTTTATGATTTGGTTGAATATACCTGTAGTATTTTACAAGTCATGTATAAAGCTCATAAAAATATTACCACCAAATATTCAATTAAAATGTGTTTAAAAAAGAGTCATTATAATATGAAGAGAATGTAAATGTTTGTAAAACCTTCATTTAGAACTAGTCTGAAGGAGCTGAGTTGTAGTTCAGAGAACAGGATTGTGGAGTTGACTTGTTGTCATCATAAATATTTATAAAATAATTTATATGTTTAAAAATATGATTAAGTTAAACTTATTGGGAAGGTATAGTGCAGGTGAAGGATACCTGAAGTTTTTAGTTTTCAGTTTGGAGATTGTTCAAGTGAAGGTTGTTGTTTGTTTGTAGTTATTTTATATATTTTAAATAAGGGACAGATATTACAAGAATTGTTTCTTCTTTCTGCACCTTTTCATTCAATGTCTTTTTCTTTCTGAATAATTTGTTTATTCTGAATGAATGGATAAATTAATTAAAAAAAAACCTGCATGTTTGTTTCAGTACGTCGTAGTTTCAGGGACACGTTGGTTCAAACTTTATTGTGCTTCACTTTCTGACTCTCATCATTTTCTATCGAGTGGAAACTTTTCAAGTTAGATGTTTCCACCGCTAGTTAGAATGACTCCATCACGTTTTGCAGCATAATGAGAACTCGCTGCAGCAGAAACCTGCAGTTTATCTGATCGTAGAAAGCCGAACCACTTCCACACTGACAAATTAGTCTTTCCTCTTTTATCAGTTGTGTCACCTTCTTTCTCTTCGCTTGTGAAACTTTGTTCAGTCACATTCTGATGCTCATGGGAACTCATTTTGAAGAGAAAACAACGTGCGTTGGAGATTAGCTTAGCCTGCTACAGCTAACGCCTTCTGCGTAACTTCTACGTCACCACACACTGACGTGGTTGTGTCGCAGCTTCTTCTGTCCGGGTTGAAACCGAAGCAGCCGCTTCAACACAAACAGAAAAAGAAAAGCGTCAGTGAAACGATGTAATCCTATTGAAATGTGAAAATGTGCTTAAAACTCATATTATGGTTATTGAATAAAAGTATATTGCGAGATATATCGATATCGAATTATTGTCCAGCACTACGTCTGAAAAATTAAAGCAATTTAAACTCAATAAACTGAGACGTTTTTAGAGGCGGAGACAAAAATGATGAAACTGAAGACGAGTTTTCAGGTCTGAGGTCCCCCCGTCTCTTCCACGCCTCCTTAACTCGGACACTTCCTGTCTTAATTTCTACATTCTCTTTCCAAACCCAAAGAAGTGGGTCGGACCGTGCACTACAGGAAGTTGCTCTGAGCTTTTATTGTCTCGGACTGGAGCGGTTCAGGTGCAACAACTGAAGACGGTCCTGTCCTCGTATTCGTTGTCCCTCCAGTGAGACCACAGTGTTACCTGGATGTAAAGCATCCAGAACCCGTTTCCAGGCTTCAGGCTTTCATCTTACCGGGTTTGGACAGAGATGATGTCTCCCGGGACGTGTAGCCCACCACTCCGACCCTCTGCCCCCCCACATTGAAGATCTTGTAGGGTAAATAGGTCTTCCCGAAGGTGTGGGCCAAGGTGGGGTCCGGTCGGATGTTGGCGCCGAGCATGGTGCAGTTAATGTTCTCCAGGAACGGCTTCATGAGGCCGTCCACTCCGTTGTCAAACTCGTGGTTTCCAAACACCTGAGGGACACAAACAGACAGAGTCCAGGACCAGGAGGGACCTGAAGGATCAGGTTGTGGGAGTCCAGTTCTGCCTCCGGTTCTGTCAGGAGTTCAGACCCGTCCAACAAAATTAAAACTTTACATACAGAACTGAGGACGTAAGAAAATTTCATGAAGATCAACGTATACAAAAAGTATTTTACTGAAACTGATCGTCCAGCTGAGACACAGGAGGACAACTGGTGAGGACACTTAGTGTGAAGACAGTGTGAGGACTGCTGGTGAAGACAGTTAGTGTGAGGACACTTAGTGAGGAGAGACAGTATGAGGACACAGTGAGGACACTTAGTGAGGAGAGATAGTATGAGGACACACTGAGGACACATAGTGAGGAGAGATAGTATGAGGACAGTTAGTGAGGACACTTAGTGAGGAGAGATAGTATGAGGACAGTTAGTGAGGACACTTAGTGAGGAGAGATAGTGTGAGGACACTTAGTGAGGAGAGATAGTATGAGGACACAGTGAGGACACTTAGTGAGGAGAGATAGTATGAGGACAGTTAGTGAGGACACTTAGTGAGGAGAGATAGTATGAGGACACACTGAGGACACATAGTGAGGAGAGATAGTATGAGGACAGTTAGTGAGGACACTTAGTGAGGAGAGATAGTATGAGGACAGTTAGTGAGGACACTTAGTGAGGAGAGATAGTGTGAGGACACTTAGTAAGGACACATAGTGAGGAGAGATAGTGTGAGGACACAGTGAGGAGAGATAGTGTGAGGACATTTAGTGAGGACACTTAGTGAGGAGAGATAGTGTGAGGACACTTAGTAAGGACACATAGTGAGGAGAGATAGTGTGAGGACACTTAGTGAGGAGAGATAGTGTGAGGACACATAGTGAGGAGAGATAGTGTGAGGACACTTAGTGAGGAGAGATAGTGTGAGGACACTTAGTGAGGAGAGATAGTGTGAGGACACATAGTGAGGAGAGATAGTATGAGGACACAGTGAGGACACTTAGTGAGGAGAGATAGTGTGAGGACACTTAGTGAGGACACAGTGAGGAGAGATAGTGTGAGGACACTTAGTGAGGACACAGTGAGGAGAGATAGTGTGAGGACAGTTAGTGAGGACACTTAGTGAGGAGAGATAGTGTGAGGACACATAGTGAGGAGAGATAGTATGAGGACACTTAGTGAGGACACAGTGAGGAGAGATAGTGTGAGGACAGTTAGTGAGGACACTTAGTGAGGAGAGATAGTGTGAGGACACATAGTGAGGAGAGATAGTGTGAGGACACTTAGTGAGGAGAGATAGTGTGAGGACACTTAGTGAGGAGAGATAGTGTGAGGACACTTAGTGAGGAGAGATAGTGTGAGGACACATAGTGAGGAGAGATAGTATGAGGACACAGTGAGGACACTTAGTGAGGAGAGATAGTGTGAGGACACTTAGTGAGGACACAGTGAGGAGAGATAGTGTGAGGACACTTAGTGAGGACACAGTGAGGAGAGATAGTGTGAGGACACTTAGTGAGGACACATAGTGAGGAGAGATAGTGTGAGGACACTTAGTGAGGACACAGTGAGGAGAGATAGTGTGAGGACAGTTAGTGAGGACACAGTGAGGACACTTAGTGAGGAGAGACAATGAAAGGACACAGTGAGGACAGTTTGTGAGGACACAGTGAGGACAGTTAGTATGAGGATAAAGTCAAGTCTGGTCCTCTGGACGTTCAAAAAAACAAAAAAGTAGAAACGTTTCGTCTTTCCTCTGAAAGACTTCCTCAGTCTGAGGTGCTGTGTTCAGCTCAGTCTTATAAATAGCACCTTCTCACAGTGGATCAACCAGTTGGCTGATGACAGCTGAAACCAGCTGCTCACATGATCAAGGAGGACCATCAGTCTAACAATGGATCCCTCCAATGGTCCTTCCTCGGATGAAGAGCGAAACGTCTTCTGATGCAAAGTCCAGTTGTTTTTATATTGAACATTTTTTGAATTGATCATGTCTTAGATGACTGAGAATCGTCACCAGCAAATACAAGTTAGTTTGTGCCGGGGGACTGGATCTTTGGGATGAACCAGTCTTTAATGTATTTTGGGGTTTAAAAGCCACTGGGACGTTGTGTTTAGAAAATAAACGTCTCAATGTCTCTGAAACTCCTGCAACATCTGGAATGACCACTGGTCTGGGTCTGGGTTCCTTCTTTTCACCTGATGGCTGCTGGAGTCCTGTTTGGGTTTCTTCTCTGCTTTCAGGAAGGCCCAGTTAGGATATCCACATTTCTCTAGAGCCTGTTTTGTGTGTGATTTCTCTTCTGTCTGGCTCCTGAGTTAGTGGGGACGCTGTCTGCTCTGTGGTACAGAGTCCTGATGACTCCTAACTTGTGCTCCAGAGGGTGATGGGAGTCAACATTTTGAAAATTTGAAATTCTGAAACATCTGGAGCAGGACAAGGCTATTGACCATAATCTGTACCACAGACTGTACCCAGGGGAGGCCACGCCCAGTCTGTATGGTTTACCCAAAATCCACAAACAAGGTGTACCTTTAAGACCAATTGTTAGCATGATTAACTCGGTCACTTACAATGTTTCCAAATATCTGGCATCTGTACTCATCCCTTTAGTTGGCAGCTCAGAACACCACATACAGAACACCATGGACTTTGTGGATAAGGTGAGGGATGTCATCATGGAGACTGATGAAACAATGGTCTCTTTTGATGTCACATCACTCTTTACGTGCATTCCTGTTGATGAAGCAGTAGAGGTGGTCTGTTTAAGGTTAAAATCAGACACCACTCTGAGCAACAGGACCACACTTTCCACAGAACAACTGTGTCAACTCTTGAAACTGTGCCTGCAGTCAACCTACTTCACATATGGGGAGCAATATTATAGGCAGAAACATGGGTGTGCTATGGGGTCTCCAGTTTCTCCTATTGTTGCCAACCTGTACATGGAGGAGGTAGAAAAGAGAGCCTTGACGTCCTTTTCAGGGAGACCACCAAGTCATTGGTTCAGGTATGTTGATGACACCTGGGTTAAAATTAAATCTCAGGAAGTCCAACATTTCACTGATCACATCAACTCTGTGGATAAATATATCAAGTTCACACGAGAAGATGTAAAAAATGGCAGGTTGGCTTTCTTGGACTGTGAGGTCTCAGTTTCTGATAGAGGAAATTTGCAAACTGAGGTGTACCACAAACCCACCCACACAGACCAGTATTTACAGTTTGACTCCCATCACCCTCTGGAGCACAAGTTAGGAGTCATCAGGACTCTGTACCACAGAGCAGACAGCGTCCCCACTAACTCAGCAGCCAGACAGAAGAGAAATCACACACAAAACAGGCTCTAGAGAAATGTGGATATCCTAACTGGGCCTTCCTGAAAGAAGAAACCCAAACAGGACTCCAGCAGCCATCAGGTGAAAAGAAGGAACAACTGTCCCCCTCTTACAATGCTGTTATTGCTAGTATCACTCAGCCCTCTGTGAATAACAAACAACCATCAGGTGCTATTTATAAGACTGAGCTGAATACAGCATTTCAGACTGAAGAAGTCTTTTGGACGAAAGACGAAACGTTTCAACTTTTTTATTTTGTTTTTTAAATGTCCAGGAGACCAGACTTAACTTTTTTAGATTTTTCTACCTGGATTATTGAGCATCATCAGGATACAGTGAGGACAGTAAGAGGACAGATAGTGAGGACAGTAAGAGGACAGATAGTGAGGACAGTTAGAGAGGAAAGCATGAGGACAGAGAGTGAGGACAATTAGAGAGGACAGTTAGAGAGGACAGATAGTGAGGACAGTAAGAGGACAGTTAGAGAGGACAGCATGAGGACAGATAGTAAGGACAATGTGAAGACAGTTAGAGAGGACAGAGTGAGGAAGACAGTGAGGACAGTTATTGAGGAAAGCGTGAGGACAGTGTGAGGACAGTTAGGGAGGACAGTTAGGGAGGACAGTTAGGGAGGATAGTATGAGGAAAGAGTGAGGACAGTGTGAGGACAGTTAGTGAGGAAAGAGTG
>JBBPBX010039135.1:7803-22657 GCA_038048925.1 Garcialebias charrua
AGAGATCGGAGAACCCGACCCAAAGTCCCCAGGCTCTGCTTCCTCAGTGGAAGACGTGCCAGTAGGATTGAGGAGGTCTTCGAAGTATTCCGCCCACCGACTCACAACATCCCGAGTTGAGGTCAGCAGCACGCCACCTCCACCATAAATGGTGTTGGTCTCGTACCTCTTTCCCCCCCTGAGACGCCGGATGGTGGACCAGAATCGCCTCGAAGCCGTACGGAAGTCATTCTCCATGGCCTCTCCGAACTCCTCCCACGCCCGAGTTTTTGCCTCAGCAACCACCCGAGCCGCATGCCGCTTGGACTGCCGATGATGTGGTCCTACTGGCTTCATCAGTTCGTGATTTACAACTTTCACTGGAGCGGTTTGCAGCCGAGTGTGATGCGGCCGGGATGAGGATCAGTTCCTCCAAATCCGAGGCCATGGTCTTGAGCCGGAAAAGGGTAGCATGCCCTCTCCGGGTCGGGGAGGAGGTCCTGCCCCAAGTGGAGGAGTTTAAGTATCTCGGGATCTTGTTCACGAATGAGGGAAAACTGGAGCGTGAGATCGATAGGCGGATAGGTGCAGCGTCCGCAGTGAAGCGGGCGCTGTACCGGTCTGTCGTGGTGAAGAGAGAGCTGAGTCAAAAGGCAAAGCTCTCAATTTACCGATCGATCTACGTTCCCACCCTCATCTATGGTCATGAGCTTTGGGTTATGACCGAAAGAACAAGATCTCGGATACAAGCGGCTGAAATGAGTTTTCTCCGCAGGGTGGCTGGACTCTCCCTTAGAGATAGGGTGAGAAGCTCAGTCATCCGGGAGGGACTCGGAGTAGAGCCGCTGCTTCTCCACATCGAGAGGAGCCAGTTGAGGTGGCTCGGGCATCTGGTTAGGATGCCTCCTGGACGCCTCCCTGGTGAGGTGTTCCGGGCATGTCCCACCGGGAGGAGACCCAGAGGAAGACCCAGGACGCGCTGGAGGGACTATGTTTCTCGGCTGGCCTGGGAACGCCTTGGGATTCCCCCGGAGGAGCTGCTCCAAGTGGCTGGGGAGAGGGAAGTCTGGGCCTCCCTACTTAGGCTGCTACCCCCGCGACCCGACCCCGGATAAGCGGAAGAAGATGGATGGATGGATGGACCCTCAGATGGCATTTGGGTTTACCAGGTGAGTCCAGCAGCCTCCCCTACCACCAGATTCAATTCACCACTGAGTAGTGATCATTTGACAGCTCTGTCCCCTCTACCCAGATACAGCTTTTTTGACAGGGTTACAAAACAAATCATCAACATTTGACCTAAGGTGGCCTGGTACCAAATATGCTTATGGACCACCCTAGGCTCGAACACTGTTAATTATGGACAGCCCATGCCCAATACTGAAGTCTAATAACAACACTGTTAGTGTTCAGATCAGGGAGGCCATTTCTTCCAGTCACCTCCATTCCAGGTAACTGTCATTACTCACATGGGTGTGTGAACTAACCCAGTAGAACAAGGTGGCACCTCTTCCTGGACACACTTCAAAGACTCCAGGAAGGCTGGCAAGTCTGAACTGCTGTTCAGAGGATTAATTTAACATCTAAGTTATTTAAAAATGACAACTATATTAAATATCAGATTGAACTGGATAACTTTTGTTACCTGTATGTTTATGTATTGATGAAACAAAAGCAGCTTCACATTGCTACTTTGTTCCTGACCCATACTGACCTCGTACCTTCCATTTATTGAAAGATGGGTTTCAAATAATCATTGATCTGCTGCTTATCCATGCTGCTGATCCTTGACTTATCTATCTCTTGCCTTTAAACTGCTGTATTCATACCCATTTGCTCACTACAGACTCATGTTCAGGCTGCTGTTTAATATACTATATTATTTTTAGATTGTTGGTGTTTAGCGTATATCTTAGATCCTTGTATACTTTTTCTTTGTATACTTTACATTTTTGCTACTTTTGTGTGTAACTGGGACCTTGAGTACACAATTTTGCTCCACCTCATGTTCCACATGTGATGCGAATGACAATAAAGAACCTTGAACCATCTTATTCAGCTGCCCTTCAAATGATTTGTTGGAACTCACCTTTGTTTAGGCAGCAAGTTGAGATTAAAATTCATAGTTCCTATTTTACAGCTTTGCAATGTTTGGTATTTTTCCATCCTTGATTCTGCTGAGCTGGAAATACATAAAGAGTCGCTTTTTCTTTGTGTGCATCAATGTTCACCTGACCTCCTCAGAATCAATCCAAATATGCCATTTATGGCTCTGTCACCAATAAAATGATGCATGGTTGTGCAAAGCGTTGTGCCTGAAGGGTTTCCATTGATTGCCACTGTCTTTGGTTGTTTCATTTTTCCAAGTAACAGAGATGAAAAAGCTGCTCTCTATGGGAGAGCATGTTGAGGAAAGACTTGATAAAAAGGCACTTATATTTAGATCTTGAGCAAGGGACTATCGCAAAATACTATTTCCAGGTAAATATACAAAATATTTTAGATTATATTCCTGACTCATCTCAACATGAAAACTCTGAAACTCCACTGCATCTTTAACAACTTGGTTGCGATTGTCATGATATAATTTATTTTGGAAACAGTTGTTAAAGTGAAGAAAGTTCATGCTCAATAATCCAGGTACCAAATCCAATAATTCTCAGTCGGGTCATCTGGACCCGACTGAGACTGTTTACTTCTTGGTGGGGGAAACAGTTTGCTGGAAGTCCTCTGACTGATGAAGCCCTCCAGATAGAGGGTGAAACGTTTCTATAAAAAAAGAAACTGTCCAGATGACCCGACTGAGAATTATTGGATTTGGTACCTGGATTATTGAGCATGAACTTTCTTGTCTTGAACCACTTTGGCTGTGGCTGCCTGCCTGGGAGGAGTCGATGAGAGAAAGGACGGCCCCCAGAAACCATCCTGGCTCCAGCAAACTGGTTGGTCTACTTAAGGTGTTTACTTCTTGGTAGGGGAAACAGTTTGCTGGAAGTCCTCTGAATGATGAAGCCCTCCAGATAGAGGGTGAAACGTTTCTTTAAAAAAGAAACAGTCCAGATGACCCGACTGAGAATTATTGGAGTTGTTAAAGTGGTTCTTATTGGAGCTGATAAAGCTCTCTGCTCACTGTAACTGTACTTTGTGCTTGTTTTTGTTTGTCCAATTCTTTCTTTGTCACACCTGTCAGTGACATGCAATGATGTCAGTAACGCATTACAAAGTAACATGTTACTCTAGTCGGACCACTTTGTAATCAGATTAAAGTTACTTATCCAAATTACTGTGTGTTACTTTTTTTTGTCATTTTCTGTATTACTGTAATTTTTTTTCTCTATGCGTCTCGGGGAGTGATAAAAAAATACGTCTGGTCTATGCGGCAATTCGATCACCTGCTGTGGCTGTGAAACCTGACACCAGGCGTGACAGAAACGTAAACACTGAGGTACTCACGGAGCCGAGAGGAGGAGACTCACTTTACTTCAGCAACAATGTGGTGCGAGGAGGAAGATAGCATTTTGTAGCTGAAAATACAGGAACTATTTTGAGTTTATTTCAGCGAAGGATGACAACATCAAGGTTCGTGTACCCTTGTGCTGGCAAGAAAGTGTTGTCTAGCTTCAAAAACACGGTAAAAACAATTATTTGTTTGCTGAAAATTATAGCAAAGATGTATCTGAGCTTAACCTTTCCTTAATAAATTCACGAAATGGTCAAATCAGCTGGATTTAAAAAAGTAGTTTTGCCATGCGCACGCGCGCAGGTGGGACGGCTTCATTTCTTTAAAATTTAGCAAGATAAACACTTTAAAAATCAGTGGCGGGCTGTGCATTTCACACCTAGGCCTTCAGTAGTGCTCCGTCTGAAACAATCCAACCCTCAATAACTATTTTCCCCATATTTTTAGACAGATTTTTGGCTGATATATGACCGTTTCCATTCATTCTGACAGAAGAAAATGGAGCAGTACCACTTTCGGCCGCTATGGGCGCTAAAGGACCCTCTAGGCTTTTGACGACTAACAGTGTACCTGTGTACGGATATTTTAGAGCAAAAAAAAAAGTCCTGCTGGATGGACAGCGTGTGCACGGCGTACATCATGCTGCAGTTTAAAGATAAAGTTAAAGTGTTTAACTCCATTCCTACATGGAAGGCTTGACCAAGCTTCAAAGCAGCTCTGCTCCGTGATGGACAGAGAGCAACAACTACAGGACAGATGCACGTGACGTTCCAGCAGGTCCTTGGATGGATGGATGGATGGATGACTGGATGGATGGATAGATGGATAAAGCGTGGACCTCAGTCAGTAAAGAATCCATCTGTCTGGGTTCAGGAAGGCAGGATGTTTGCTGGAGCTGACGTGCAGGAGGGAGAGGAGGGCAGTGCTCTGAGCGCTGCACCTGTTACCTACTCAGGAGTTGTCAGAACTCTTCACCAGCGACACAGAGGATGAAGAATTCAACGAGTTTGAATAAAAATAAATAAATAAATAAATATTTTTTGGTGTTAATCTTGTTACATTTTAAAGAGATGAAGGTTGTTGCAGCATGCGCACACACGTTTGGAAGACAAGCAAAATTATTTAAATCCAGCGGATTTGAACATTATATTCATTTATTAAAGAAAAGTTCAGCTCAGACACATCTTTGCTATAATTTTCAGCAAACAAATACATTTTTTAAGTGTTAATCTTATTAAATTTTGAAGGTTTTAGCAGCACGCGCACACACACGCACGCGAGCATGCGCACGTGAAGACCGGTCAAAGCGAACCTATTTAAATTCTGCTATTTGACAATTACGTTCATTTTTAAAAGAAAAGTTCAGCTCAGACACACTTTTACTATAATGTCAGCAAACAATATATATTTTTAAGGTGTTATGTTAAATTTTAAAGACATGCACAGTGCACACGCTTGACACAGCAAAACTCTTTTTTTAAATCCAGCTGATTTGCAATATTACAAGATACAAGATACAAGAGATTTTATTAACATTGCACCAATTTTCATAGATACAGCGTGATTATGTATGCACAGTCATCCAGGAGAGGGTTTGAGTGTGTAAAGCTGCTGCCTTATCAAAACACATGACATGTTCTTCAGCGCGGCCTCTCTCATCCGTCTCAGGATGAAGGTCAAAGGTGGGAAAACAGGGAAAGAAACCATGGGGGTTACAGCGTTGATATTAAAAAAAATGAATCACATTTTGTCTGCAAGACACCGCATGACCCAGTAAAAACCATATCATAAGCACATTTAGCACAGTTACATGTTGCATGTTGAGACTGAGGCAGGGAGGATCTGTCCATGATACATTCCGGATGCCTCCGATAACGCTCATAGAAAAGTTCTCCGGGGGAGGGGGGGGGTAGCAGACAAGACAAGAACAGCTTTTTTCCACAGTAGCCACGTCTCAGGAGAAATTAGATATCCAGCCTTTTCCAAGGCTGTTTCCAAGGGAGCCAGATAAGAAATACAAATATTTTCACATCAGGCACACATTGTAATTTCAGCAGCCTTCAGTCTGTAAGGGCGATTCTGTTCATATGATCCAATTCGGGACTTTTTTTTTTCCACTGATCCAACTCTGACCTCAGATGTTGACCACAGCGACCCGAGTCCTAAGTCCAAGGGTGTAGTGGACCTACCCAGGGTCAAACTAAGGCTTTTGAACTGTTCCAGAGATGACCTTTACTGACCTCTCAGTAAAGCAAGACATTTACTACAAGATCATTCATTTAGCTGTAATCTGATAAATATAGTCACCAAAAGAGACTATTTCTATCTTTGATTTTATTCTAATGTGATCAAAAGAATAACTTTTGTCATTTTCATGATGTGTGCTTTTAAGCTGTGTTATTCTGTAAGAGTTAAACTGTGTTCACTGCTGTGTTAAAGTTGAAATCTCGGGTCACATAGACCAGACGGTTTTGTTTAGAGAGTCAGAAGACAGGTTAATCCGTTGTTTTTCATGAACAAGGCTCCAGCTTCTCTGTCTTTTCCTAAACAAATCTCCCTCTGCTCTGGCTGTAACCTTGGGTCGCGATAACACAAGCTCACTCCTCTCTTTGATCCTGCTTTTAAGTTCTAACTGTGCGGAAACGCTTCAGAGTTTCTGGGAGCTTCAAAAGAGATGTGAACCTTCCCAAAGAGCTGAATGACCACCAGTCACGCGCTAAGGACTCGTCATCCAGCTGGGACTGATAACATGTTGTTATGGGTCCACTTCGAACGAGCGTAAGCTCAAAAACTTTGTTTATTCCCTCCTGGAATAAGTTTATCTTGAAGTCAGAGGCCAGGAGCTGACATATTCTCTGATGACCAAGCGAAACCAGGAGACGTTGAAACGTAAACTAGAACCAGTTTTGGACGTGCTGGGACTAAAGGACTCTGTGCATCTGAAGGCTGGTGTCATTTCTTTATCAGACTCGTCGTCGAAAGGTAAAGAGCTGTTTACAAAACGTACCTGGATTTTAGCAGAAGTCGGAGGAGAAGTGTCACTCTGGCATCATGCTCACGATAATTTCCTTTAAACCATCTCTCCTCCTATTTCCTTTTCCTCTCAATCTAAGCTGGAAACTATTTTAAGCTGAAGAGCCCACAGACTAAATATGTTAACATCTAGTATTGAAGTCTGTTGTGTTAAATTTAAGTGTGCTGACGTATTAATTTGAAAGAAAGTGAAATCCTGTCAATCAAGTGTAATGGTGTTAATTTAGTTGATTCATTTTAAATAAATGATAGTGTCTCTTTGACATATCAAGCTAAGTTAACGTGTCCATTGTCACTTTATAGCTCTGTTTATGTATCCATCATAAAGATCACAGAAATATTGGGTAAACTGAAAAAGAAAAGAATCCGTGAATTTACTATTCAATCTGAATAAGTAAATTAATTAAGGTAAAGAGGTCAGTATTAATATTGACCTCCTCATAATTATTTACAAGGGTGACCAGCTCACCCTCTGGATAAGCTCTCAAACAGCTGAATTCTGATGTTGACCACAGCGAACAGAGTCCTAAAACCAAGGTTGATCTGTTCACCCCCCGAATAAGCTCGCACACAGCTGATTTCTCGAGGTCACAGCGCAGACCAGACGTCGGGTGCTCCAGGCATTAAGTCCTGCTGAAGTCTCCCTCTTTTGCGATAGACCAGTGCTCCACAAATGCCAAAAAGCAAAGCGCTGCCATCATAATCCAATATAATCCAAGATTCTTCACCTCCACAGAGCACACCCAGAAATCCACGGAATCCATGGCGGAATCCATGGCGTATCCTCCGTCACTCTGTGAGGTTGAAAAGGCTCTCCTTGTGCCTTCTTCTGTGGAAATCTTCTTTGTAGAATCGAATGCCCAAACCTCCAATCCATCTTAATTTGCGTTCGAGGTGCTTTGCTGTGGAGCTGCCAGCAGCAGGGGGGGGAAGGACGGGAGAGGGAAGGGAATGCGTCTGCCTCCTTCGTGAGCCAAGCCAGAACTAGGAATATAGCAAAATTTTACTTACCAAAAATCCTGATTAATTGTACACAAAATCCATCCAGCTATTAAATGAACACAACAATATCTTTGCTTGTGCAGCTCGCTACAGATGCAGTTTGCTAGCTCTGGCTGTTCACTCTGACTGTCCAATCAAAGCGTGTGAATACACTGACGTTTCAGTATGACGTACAGAAAATGTAAGAGTAAGCTAGAAGGCTTTTGGTGTCGCCCATAGACATTAGGTGTGGCCAACTCAAAAATCTGATTGGTTGAAGCAACAGCTTGGTCGTCCGTGCCACAGGGCTTGCAGAATTGCCAGAGAAGGCTTCCAGGCAGATTTCTTTGACCATGGCAACAAATAGTGGCTGAAATGTGATTGGTTAAATGCTTAAATATGAAAATACACTCTGGAAGCAACGCAATGAAGGGGTAGCAATGAAAGGAAGTGGACAGACCATTTGGAATTATTTAATACGTATTCATGGACAAAATATAATTAAAATTTAAATTATAAATTTTAAATAATTTAAGGCCTTCAGAGAAGACCTTGCAGGCCTTGAGGGCATACCACTGTTAAAAATATATTTCTTAGCTGACATTATAGCACAAGTGTTCCTGAGCTTAACTGTTCCTTAATAAATTCACAAAATGGTCAAATCAGCTGCATTAAAAAAAGTAGTTTCGCCATGTGCACGTGCAGTGAACGGATACGCTTCATTTCTTTAAAATTTAGCAAAATAAATGCTTAAAAAATATATATTTCTTAGCTGACATTATAGCACAAGTGTTCCTAAGCTTAACCGTTCCTTAATAAATTCACGTAATGGTCAAATCAGCTGGATTTAAATTGTTTCGCTTTGACGTCTTCCAAACGGTCGCGAAAATAAATTATGAATAAATTTAATTTTAGCTCAAACATCTCCTACAGCTAATGGGTTGTAAATGTCCATCCAGTGATTACTTTCTGTAAGTTTCATCAAAATCTGTTGTGTGATTCTTGAGATATTTTGCTAACAAACACTAGTTCAGACCTACCTCCAGAGTTCAGGAGGCCGGGCTGCGACAGAGTGAGTCCGAGCAGAGGAGGCTTTTTTCGGACACATGCGCTGGGAACAGTCGGTGGACCCTAGTGGCCAAAAGTGGTACTGCTCCATTTTTTTCATCAGAATGAATGGAAACTGTCATATCTTAGCCAAAAATTGGTCTAAAAATATGGGAAGAAATCCATAAATATGTCACTTCGCCCCATAAGTCGCAGGACATGAAAATTTGTTTAAAAAACTGACTTATAGGCTGGAAAATACGGTAATAAAGTAACTTAGTAATCTAACTTAGTTACTTTCCAAATCAAGTAATCAGTAACTTAACTAAGTTACTTTTCCCAAGGACTAATCAGTAACTTAACTAAGTTAATTTTTCAATGTAACTATGCCATCACTACAACTTGACATGTTCAAAGAAGCCATCATACATCCTGTCAGGCTTTAACTCTGAAGCAGGAATGAACCCAATGGTGCAGACAAGAGTACACGAGGAGCCAGAAATACAAAAATATATATTTAATGATAATAAATCAAAAGAGCTGGCGTGGCAGCAACTCACATACAGGAGACTGGAACACGACAGGAGACATCAAGGGAGACCTAACGATGACGCGACAAAGGACAGAACTCACAGACAGGTTTATATACACAGGCAAGACTGGACGTGATTAAAAACAGCTGGGAACACAGGGAGAAATCAATCAAGACATGGATGAGATAAACAAGGTGCACAGACAAGGGATGACCACAAGATGGAGCAATCCTTACATATCCAATCATCCATTCATCCACCCATCTATACATCTATCATCATCCATCCATCATCCAATCATACATCCATATCCATCCATCATCCATGATCCATCCATTCATCCACCCATCCATCCATCATCCATTCATCCACCCATCCATCATCCATTCATCCACCCATCCATCAATCTATCCATCATCCATACATACATCATCCATCCATCCATCCATCCATCTTTTATTCATTCATCTTTGATCCATCATCCATCCATCATCTGTCCATCATCCATCTATCCCTCCATCATCTATCCATCATCTCTCTGTCATTCATCCATCCATCCATCCATCCATCCAATACCTTTTATCTGCTTCTTCCCTTTTGGGTCACCAGGGTGATTGGTGCCCATACCCAGCAGTCACTGTGTGAGAGGTGGGGGACACCTTCACAGGTCTCCAGTCCATCACAGAGACATAGAGAAAAATGAGACAAACAACATGCACTCTCTCACTCACACCTAGGGACAATTTAGAGTTACCAATCAGACTAACATGCATGATTTTGGTCTTTGGGAGGAAACCAGAGTAGGCTACCTGGAGAAAAACCACACATGCACGGTCAGAACTGCAAACTCCACCCAGAAAGGACCCGGGCCGGCATTCGATCTGGCAACCTTCTCACTGAGAGGCAACAACTCTACCAACTGTGCCACCATGCCATCCCTGGGAAGCTATCAAAGAATTAAAAAAATTAATTAAAAAAACTTTAAACAGAGAAGGTCTGATTTCAACTTTTATAAACCTTATGGTGTATAAAGCCCGATTCCCTGCCTGGTCTACTTTAACTCAAAACTTCATGCATGCGACTGAAACATGTCTCTCGTGAGCCAGACAAACACAGACAAAAACAACTCTCCACTGAGGGAAAGTAGTTTTAGTCTCTGCATGTGAATGTACACAATAAGGCCTCTCCTGCTGTTATATGAAGCTTGGAACTCCACACATTTTATTAACTGATAAAGCCTCTCAGATGGGAAATGAAATGTCGTCAGCCACAGAACATAAGTCCAGTTGTATTTTTATTTATTTGTTTATTTATTTTCACTTTTTTTTTTTAGAGAGAGTGCACAGAGTGATGAGGCTAAAGTAGAGTATGAAGGGTCAGATGGTGAACGACTGTAAGGACCAGACTGGGTTATTGAGTGGACTGAGGAGGGGTAGAGAGGTGGTTGGAGCTCAAAGAAAAACCGAGAGGGTCCTCGCTGCAGCTTGCAGATGACGGCGGTGTCAGTCCCGGAAGTGGTGCTATTGCATTCCGGAAATGAAGGGGGCGCTGTTTTCATGATCGCTGTAACCTGGTATTTTTACCTTCTTAAAACTTTTTTCATTTATATTGCTGTCCCCTACGGTTCAACATAACGGTATGTGAAACTACACTTACACTATAATTTATTTATTTATTCTATTTATTTATTTACATTCTTAACAGTTTTATAGTGGGTTTTTTTATCATTAAATGTTAATCATTTTTTTTATTATATGTTCTTGTACACCAACATTTCTGGAAAGTCTTTTTTATTTTATTTTAAATAAACTACAAGCTGCCATCATAGGTGGGTGTAGTACCCTCTACTTCAATATATTTTTAGTATACACTGTATAAGTCAACAAACTAATGTTAGAAGAAACCTAACATAAACAACATTTATTTTTTCATTCAACCTTTATTTAGTCAAGTAAATCTTTTGAACCTCATGGGCTCATTTACGAAAGCGACCTGCTAAAACTAAAGAACAATGAACAGCAGTGGTAGAATTTCCTTAAACAATAAACAAACAAACAATAAACAATAGAAAACAAAAGAGAGAAAAAACAAAAGAAAGTTTTTTTTTTTTTAACAAAGTATCAAAAAACTAGCAAAACATTATAAGGTAGACGTATAAAATCAAAGACAGGAACAAATCTGCATTGGTTTTTGCCAGGATTCCAACAGATTCTGAAAACCATTTAGAGAAGTCAAGGTCGAGAGCTTCAGATCTTTTTGTAAGATATTCCATGAAGCAGGAGCGGAGTAGGAGAAGGCCCTTTTTCCAAGTTCAGTCCTCACTGATGGAACACTGCAGGTAATCATGTCCTGAGAGCGCACACTGTAGCTGCACTCACGTAAAGACATGTAGGAGGAGATGTATGAGGGCAGCAGACCAAGAAGTGATTTAAAGATGAAAATGTACCAGTGGAAGAGTCTGCGTGAGGTTAATGATGTCCAGTTAACCAGTGAATACAGGGTGCAGTGGTGGGTACGATAATCACAACCAGTTATGAATCTTAGTGCACCATGATAGACAACATCCAACATCCGCAGGGTGCTTGTAGGAGCATTCATGTAGAGAATGTCACCGTAATCAATGGAGGGAAGGAAAGTCACAGACACAAGGCGTTTCCTAACATTCAGTGATAGACATGATCTGTTTCTGAAAAAGAAACCCAGTTTAACTTTCAGTTTCTTCACTAGGTTTTCCACGTGGAGTTTAAAAGAGAGATGTGAATCGATCAGGATACCCAGATATTTATAGGAATCAACAAACTCAATAGGGACACCATTTGAAGATAAAATCAGAGGAGGATCTGCTGGAACCGCCTTCCTATTTGAAAAAAACATCCCTTTTGTTTTATCAGCATTTAGGACAAGTTTGAGACGGAACAAATCTGACTGGATGATGTCAAAAGCAGATTGCAGTAACAGGAAAGCCTTAGCAACTGTTTTAGCTCGGCAGTAAACAACTGTATCATCAGCATAGAAATGTAAGGATGCATCAGGGATGCAGTGACCTACATTAGCTATGTAGATTGTAAATTTATCTGCGTGTCATGTTTATTTATGGGTTAAAATAGGTTCTTCATTCAGTAAAGTTACTCGCATTAGGTTGCATATCAACAAAATCTACTAAAAAAAGTATTAACATATGGCAAAATAGTATATATATATATATATATATATATATATATATATATATATATATATATATATATATATATACAGTGTGTGTCAAAAGTTACAGAGTAAATGGGGAAATCTAATTAATTAGTTAATACTTCCCTTTGGTTGTTTGAGCAATATTACTTTCACAATTTTAATTAATTGTTTGCTGTATAAATTTATTACCTGGAAGCCATTGTGACTCATAAAATTACTTGTTGAATCGTGCAAAACTGGAAGAATAATGTTAAAGAACATAAAGTGATTCATTTCAGACATGCCTTTTTTTTAAACAAATCATTTGTATATTTCCTGATGTGTTATTACATTTTTGTTGTATGTTTGTAGCTATTACATTACACTGTGTCCTTGCTCTATTTTGAGTGGGAATGAACCATTTCTTGTTTAAACATATCTGTAGTTTATATAGATGTTATTTTAAATTTTATTCATTTCTTTTTGTTACTGCAGAATTCCATATCTTCAGATGTGGCCTACCCTGCCATACTGTTTGTTAACCATTGACAGAAGGGACAGGTTTCTGAATCATTTGGTGAAACACACTATGACTGTCAACATGGTGTCCAGCTGGGCATCAGCACAGACTCATGTCCATCCAGCAACCACCAACTTGCAGGGAACACAGCCACCTGTCCATCCAGCAGACACCAACTTGCAGGGAACACAGACTCCTGTCCATCCAGCAACCACCAACTTGCAGGGAACACAGACTCCTGTCCATCCAGCAACCACCAACTTGCAGGGAACACAGACTCCTGTCCATCCAGCAACCACCAACTTGCAGGGAACACAGCCACCTGTCCATCCAGCAACCACCAACTTGCAGGGAACACAGACTCCTGTCCATCCAGCAGCCACCAACTTGCAGGGAACACAGACTCCTGTCCATCCAGCAACCACCAACTTGCAGGGAACACAGACTCCTGTCCATCCAGCAACCACCAACTTGCAGGGAACACAGCCACCTGTCCATCCAGCAACCACCAACTTGCAGGGAACACAGACTCCTGTCCATCCAGCAACCACCAACTTGCAGGGAACACATGTTCAGTTACAAACATACAATAAATACAAAAATTAAAGGTATGCTCAGCGACGGTGGAGACCGAGTGGAGGTGATGGAAAACTCAGGTGAGGAGCAGTTGTTCACATCAAGCCGGACTTTATGAAGGGTAATTAGAGGAGACCGACACCGGAGGCGCATGATGAGCTGATTGGCTGAACTGAAGACTGTTACAATTTACACACAGGCTTAATTTATGTATCCGGTGACTATTTAAAAATGTTTTCATATAGAATCAAATTTATTCATCCACAGTGAACCATTCTTGCAACGTCTACTGCCGGGATCCGACTGCTGAAGATCATTTCTTGACAAACGTTCTAAAAACTACTTTCTCTCTCTGAGTGTTAATTAATCCCTTTGGGTTTTGAAACAATTGGATATTTGAGTGCAGTTTATGAAGTTTCCAATGACACATTATGGTAAACAACAATAATATTTGGGCTCACCTGCAACCAAGCATATTATAGTTTTTGGAATGCAGCCCTGGCAAACCCACTACAGTATAGGGATAAGCGTGTGTGTATGATAATTAATGGATGGATAAATGTGTTCCTAATGTAATGTATTTGTCTTTAAAATATTAATTTCCATTAAAAAAAATTGTAATAGGGATAAGTGTGCATGTATGATAATTAATGGATGGATAGTGTTCCTAATGTACATTTGTACATTATTTTATCAACTGAAGTTATTGAAGTTCCATGATTTGGTAGACTATAATATTTTATCAGTTATGTATAGGGCTCCAAATAATGCATTACCTTTAAATATCCAAATGCATTTTGTTAAAAGACAAAGTTGTTATAATCTTAAGGGGACAGAGATGTTTGTAAAACCACAATTCAGAACTAGTTTGAAGGGACGTTCTACCTCAATCCAGGGAATTAGATTATGGAATGGCTTGGAGAATGTAGTTAAAAATGCCAAGTCAATGTTTACATTTAAGAAAATGATCAAAACGAATGTGTTAAAAAATATATATATGAAATAGCGTAATGTGTATTGTATTAGTTAGAAAATTAGAAAGAGTTAGTCATTTTGTACTGTTGGTTGAAGATTATTATTGTTTAATCTGACTGTTGGAAAAAAGGGGCAGATATAATAAGATTTATTCTTCTTTCTGCTACCTTTCTTTTTTTATATATATATTTTGTACATTATCATTTATGGGATTGTCTTGTATTTGTAAAAAAAATGAACAAATTTAATAAACATAAACATTTGTCTTTAAAATATTAATTTCCATTAAAAAAATGGTAATAGCACCACTAGCGCCTTTAAAATATTAACTTCCATTATTTTTTTTTAGAATAGCGCCACTAGTGCCTTTAAAATATTAATTTCCATTCATTTTGTTGTTGTTGCGTGTTTTAATAGCGCCACTAGCGCCCCCTTCATTTCCGGAGTGCAATAACCACTTCCGGGACTGACACCGCCGTCATCTGCAAGCTGCAGCGAGGTGTACTTGGAAAAACCTTGATCTTTTAAAAGTGATACCACCATGAACACATTGATCTAAAATCACGTCACACAATGATTTCC
>JBBPBX010039136.1:0-30037 GCA_038048925.1 Garcialebias charrua
CTGCATCACTGGTCAAGAAGGCTCACCAGCGCCTCTACTTTCTCCGCAAGCTGAAAAGAGCTGGAGCTCCAACCCCCATCATGTGCACCTTCTACAGGGGTGCCATAGAAAGTGTCCTGACCAGCTGCATCACGGTGTGGTTTGGTGCATGTACTGCATCCTGCCGCAAGACCCTCCAGCGCATCGTGAGAGCAGCTGAGAAGATTGTCGGCACCTCCTTCCCCTCACTACAGGACTTACACAGTAACCACCTCACTCGAAAAGCCCTCTGCATGGCAGGTGATCCCACACACCCACTACACAGCTGCTTCAGCCTGTTGCCATCAGGGAGGAGACTGCGGAGTCTCCAGGCTCGAACCAGCAGACTGAGAGACAGCTCTGTTCATCAGGCAGTCAGGATGCTTAACTCTCTGCCTGCTCTGACTCCCCTCCCTCTTTTACCGCCTTAACACAAAAAACTTTCACACTTTACCACACAACACAAAGATTTTTAACACTGTGTCATCAAAACGGGTTATACACTCAACACACTGTCATGTGCTCATTCAATTTGCACTACTCATATTTACACTACTGTTTGTATTACATTACTGTCTATGGTCATACTACTGTTTACATTTACACTACTTTTTATATCCACACTACTGCTGATATGTATATTCTTTTTACTAGCCTTATTGCATATGTCACTTTACCTCTATCCCAATATCAAAGACTTCAAACATATACTGTGTACATAAACTTCATATGCTGCTTTGTCACTTTACTACAAATGTCAATGTCAGAACCTTCATTTTATTTTATAGATATACTTTTTATATTTTTATACTACAGTACTATGCTAAAACTGAGGACAGTATCAAACTTTTATTATTGCATTTTATGCTTATGTTTATTAAATGTTTTAATGTTTACAGTAAATGGTTATTGTTGAACCAGGGGTCTGGGTGTAATGTAATTTCAATCCTGTGTATGTCCTGTACATATTGCAGTTTTGACAATAAAGTTGACTTTGACTTGAATGGGAGAGCATTCCTATTTCTAAACTTGAGAAACTGGTCTCCTCTGTCCCCAGACGTCTGTTGAGTGTTGTAAGAAGAAGGGGGGATGCCACACAGTGGTAAAAATGGACTTGTCCCAACTTTTTGGGATTTGTTGACGCCATGAAATTTTGAAACAACATATTTTTCCCTTAAAATGATACATTCTCTCAGTTTAAACTTTTGATCTGTGATTTGTGTTCTATTCTGAATAAAATATTAGATGTTGGCACCTCCACATCATTGCATTCAGTTTTTATTCACAATTTGTTTAGTGCCCCAACTTTTTTGGAATCCGGTTTGTATACCATTGAATATTTGAGTCAAAAACCTCACTGCCATCTCTCCAAGACATTTCCAAACCTCCACTGGTATGTCATCAGGTCCAACTGCCTTCCCCATCGTCATTCTTTTCAGAGTTTTCCGGACTTCACCCTCACTAATCTTTCCCACTTCCTGGTCCACAGTGTCTATGACCTCTACTCTTCTTTCTCTTTCATTCTCTTCATTCATTAGCTCCTCAAAGTACTCCTTCCATCTGGTGGTGGTTGGGTTAAATGCAGAGGCCAATTTCGTCTGTCAAGTATGGGAAACATACACAGATGACAAAAATGTGACATTTTTTTTTTTTTCCCGTCACACTCTTCTCACTTGTTAGAACATTACCATTCCTATCTTTAATAAGCCTAACATGTTGCACATCCTTTCCAGCCTGATCCCTCTGTCTTGTCAATCAGTACAAGTCCTTCTCGCCCTCTTTAGTGTCCAGTCTCCGATACAACTCATCGTACATCTTTTGCTTTGCCTTAGCTACCTCCCTCTTTGCTCTACCATCCATCCATCCATCCATCCATTTTCTTCCGCTTATCCGGGGTCGGGTCGCGGGGGTAGCAACCTAAGTAGGGAAGCCCAGACTTCCCTCTCCCCAGCCACTTGGAGCAGCTCCTCTGGGGGAATCCCAAGGCGTTCCCAGGCCAGCCGAGAAACATAGTCCCTCCAGCGTGTCCTGGGTCTTCCTCTGGGTCTCCTCCCGGTGGGACATGCCCGGAACACCTCACCAGGGAGGCGTCCAGGAGGCATCCTAACCAGATGCCCGAGCCACCTCAACTGGCTCCTCTCGATGTGGAGAAGCAGCGGCTCTACTCCGAGTCCCTCCCGGATGACTGAGCTTCTCACCCTATCTCTAAGGGAGAGTCCAGACACCCTGCGGAGAAAACTCATTTCAGCCGCTTGTATCCGAGATCTCGTTCTTTCGGTCATAACCCAGAGCTCATGACCATAGATGAGGGTAGGAACGTAGATCGATCGGTAAATTGAGAGCTTTGCCTTTTGACTCAGCTCTCTCTTCACCACGACAGACCGGTACAGCGCCCGCTTCACTGCAGATGCTGCACCTATCCGCCTATCGATCTCACGCTCCAGTTTTCCCTCATTCGTGAACAAGACCCCGAGATACTTCAACTCCTCCACTTGGGCAGGACCTCCTCCCCGACCTGGAGAAGGCTCTACGTCCCATCTCCTTATATTCCTGTCTCCTCTCTTCAGTCCTCTCACTGTCATATTTCTCCTTGACTAATCTTTACCACTTCCTGGTCCACAGTTTCTATGACCTTTACTCTTATTTCTCTTTCATTCTCTTCATTCATTAGCTCCTCAAAGTACTCCTTCCATCTTCTCCTCACACTCTCCTCACTTGTTAGAACATTACCATTCCTTTCTTCCTGTCCTGTCCTGCCTAACCTGTTGCACATCCTTTCCAGCCTGATCCTTCTGTCTCGCAAATTGGTACAAGTCCTTCTCGCCCCCATTAGTGTCCAGTCTCCCATACAACTCATTGTACATGCTAAGCTTTGCCTTAGCTACTTCCTTCTATGCTCTACGTCCCATCTCCTTATATTCCTGTCTCCTCTCTTCAGTCCTCTCACTGTCATATTTCATCTTGGCTAATCTCTTTCTTTGAACAGCACTTCACTATTCCACCACCAGTTTTTATTTATTTTTATAAACTTTATTCATTTTCAGTTAAAATTGAGTAAATATTAAAACAAAACAAAAATACAACTTACAAATGTAGTAATATAGCACTCTCATGTCCGTTACTGGATGTAAACCTCTTCACATCTCTCTGAAACTCTGAGTGTTTCATCTTTTCTTGAGCTTTGAAGGAGACAAGTGGACACTATTTTGTTACAATTATTTTGAATTAATAGACACAAATCAATCAGAAAGAACTTTATTTTAATGTGTGTTATCTCAGAATTGATCAACAGTATATTTTTGTCATTTAATGATGATCTGGTATTAACATGAGGGTCACTCTCATGCTGGGTTATTTCTGTAGTACCAGGATGCTTCAATATTATGGCACAAGTCAGGGTAACTTGTTAACTTCCTTCTCTGCTTTGTCTATCAAGTTAGCCATAATATTCTCTGTACGAACCAGCTCCATCTGGCCACGGGTCTAAACAATATGTTGGTGTCCTTCAGAGTTCTTCCAACTCTGAGAAATACTAAGTACTTGTAAATTCATTTATTTTGTTAAACCAGCCAATAGCCATTCAGGAAGTGGGCAGACTCAGCTCTCCATATAAAGTCTTACTTCCTGTAGACTCGTTAGTACAAAGAGGAACCACTAACTCAACAACTTAGTGCTCCTCTGGAAAAAGCTGGAGATGTTGTGGTCATTTTGTCAATTAGACCTACGTTCTCAGCCAGAGTTACAGCAGAGCCTTGCTGTAACTCTACTCACTCCTTTTCTGAAAGAATTTGTTTTCTGAACGTTTTATTTTGAAACTCAGTCAGGACGTTGACCTTGTTTCCTGCCGAGAGAGGCGAGTTTCCTTGTATCGTTGAATCAGCACACACACGCTGAAGTTTCAACTGGACGGCTGTTGGACAAAACAATCCATTGAGTGTGTTCAGATACTTCTCATCTCTTATCTACAGAGACGAATCGTCAACAGGTAAAGAGTCGTGGATGTTTGCTGAGCGTGCGGGAGCCCAGCTGTAACTCGTGTGGGGAAAAGTGTCACCCTGTCATTTCAAAATAATTAACTTCCGTTAAACTTAGCTTTCATTTCATTCCCTTCTTCCTCCTTATTCTTATTTTTCCTAAGCCAGTAAATTTTTAAGTAAATGTGCCAACAGGAGTTAGACTCTAACTGTCTGTTTGTTTAATTTGAATTCTTGTATACAGTAGTTATTAAATCAGAGCTAATATCGATACAAATGTTTAATGTACTTTTATGATTGTTTCAATAAAAGGTCTATCTTTTGGTGGATCAACATAAGTTGAAGTCTCTCGTGAAATTACATTTGTCTAAGTCACATCAAAGCAATTTAAGCCGGAAAAAGGGTGAACTCGCGAATGAATTTGGGTCAGATCAAATCTGCTCCAATTTCTTCTGGAATATTGTACTGGTCAGAAAACTGACAAGTATTATATCCCTTAAATATAATTGGCACCGCTCGGTGTTCAGTTACATAATGGTGGGCCCGTAAGTGTTTAATTACACAATTAATGGTGGCTCGTCCGTGTCCCTAAATGGCTATTAAATGGTGTTTTTGTAGTCTATTTGTAACGGTATTGTTAGCATAGTTCGTATCCTTGTTTAGGACTTGGGAAGATAGTTCTGGCTGGTGAGTGTCCGGGAGTTGCTAATCACTGCATTGTCTGGTTCATTTCACGTTGGAATTATTTTGTTTCACTTTTAAACGTATGTTTGAAGCTGCTGCTGATGTTTTGTATGTGTCTGTGAGACGTTTTCATAACGTGTCGCAACGTTGCATGCATTTTTTTTCATTGTGTGGCTGCCGTATCACCACTATGCTTCATCTTATTACATCTGCGGATTACTGTTGTCTGCTGTTTCCACATTTTTGTGCTTCTCCGGTGTACCTAAATCTGTTACAACGTGTCTGTTTTGGTTCGGGAGAACCCACTCAGTTCTGGGTTCGGACCGACTATCGGTTGGTTCAGACTCCGACTGACGTAAGGTCCGTTGTGTTCAACAGTTAGAAGTGCTGTCTTTCAACGGAAGGAGCGAGGGGCTTGCCTGTATGTGATTTGGCTCGTTAACAGAATTTTCTGTGGTGTATTATACGTTTCTTTTGTGAAAGAGTGTCCAGAACTTTTGGGTCGAGCTAACGTTAGCATTCCCGAAGCTTTGGCTGCATGAAGCGCTGTGATTTTGTGTCGTGTTCAAAAAAGTTTGTTCTGTAGACTGCTGGTTGTCAGATTTCATTTTTTCGCACATTTCTGACAGTTTACCTGTGTGGTTTCGTCTCTAGGCATGTAATATCGTCGAAGACTGCTTAACTGCGGTGTTTTGTGATATTTATAAGTGTTTTAGGACGTTAAAAAGTCAGTTCAACGCTAAAGTCCGACCGACCTTGAGGTCCGTGAACGTGTCGTTTGAACGGCACGTCAACGTGCATGACGTACAGAGACGTAAGGTATCGAAGACTACATTACCCATGAGTGTTTGGGTTAGGAACTACATGTTCTGTCTTCGCTGTGATTGGTCGGTTACGCTGTAAGTAGTGACGCGTGCAGGGTGGGACGGCCCACACTCCTCGTCAGCTTTCACTTCAGCTGCCCGGACAAGCTTCATGCTTGTTTGACCGTTACTATCTTTGAAAGACTGTTTCATTGCGGTGTTTTTGAGATTTTAATGGGTGTATTGAGTCAATTGATGTAAGACTACCGAACGCCATGTGACCAGGTCACGTGACACCGGAAGCTGCAACTGGTTTGGGGACCGACGGTTTTCTTTTAAACAAAGTTTAAAGACTCACAGTCCAAACGATGTTAGTCACATTGAATCGTCTTTTATGAGACTGGGGTTCTAGGGATTGTCACGTAAAGGCTCTAGGTCTTTCTGATTGATGCTTTTAGGCCGTTTGTTGGTTGTCTGTAGACGCTAAAAGCTACGGCTGCGCTCACGGGTGACAATAGCGCCTCTATAGTGGTCAGAAAGAGAAATTGCAGTCGCTGTGATTAAAGCATGTCACGCTCTGCACCCCATCTGCTGGATACTGTGAAGACTACGGTTTTCATGTATTTCTGTCTGCATTTCAACTTTCCTGTTTTTAAATAGAGTGCAGTTTGAAATGTTGGACACAGCATCCTTTAATTTGATTTTCACAAAGAATCAAATATTGTTGGCTGAACAGTTACATAGTATTAATGCAGACATGTCTGCATTCTGATAAAACTTAACACTTTTATCGTAATTCTGTGCACACAAGCTTCAATTTTATTTTAAACAAAAAGTTTAAAATAACACATATGATGCATCTTTTGTCTTGATTTTAACAAAAAATCACACAAAGATAGCCCAACTTGTTTGAGCTTGTCACTGGTCGTCTAATTAATAAAAATCACTGGTTTTTATTTGATATGAACATATTTCATGTTCTGCTAAAGCACACACACACACACACACTCCAGTTTATTTTGAATACAAGTCTATTTGAAATCACAAACTGGAAGGCTTTTTCTCTCCCGTTAACTGTCGACTGCAGTAAGATAACAGTTTCATTGAAACTGCTGTACGTCTTTTTAAGACAGTTTGAGACAGCATCCTGAAACATTTTTACAGTTAATCCTTGCATTTCAGTGATCAATTTTAGAAGCGTTGGTGTGAATAGACGGAAATCAGATTGGGTTAGTTAGTAACTGTTGTTTGATTATAAGTTCTGGGTGACATTATCACTGCCTAAGGGCAATTTAACTTTACAATTTATTGAGGGTGATTCCTGAAATAAGGTACCTATGATAATAGACTTATTACACACAGTGAAACACATAAACCTGGAGGCTGGTTGTTTTAATTTACTCAATGCCACATTAAAAGTGATGATTTATTTGCACATTGTAAACTAAGACCATCTTCCTTGATTTTTCACAGAAAATCAATACACAGATGAACGTTCAAACAGGTGCGACGACTGAGAGGGTCTACTCTTTGATCGATCCTAAATGGGTTGGGTTCGTTCGAGTCGTGTATATGCTACCCTTGTGCCTCGCACAGTGGGAGGACCTGCTTCAACGCACGGTAATTACTTAGCTGCGAGGAATGTCCTTCAGCAATCAAGTGAACATCCCCTGTTGTTTTTCGACAGGCTCCTCTCTGCTTATTCAGGTGACATAACTGTCCCTGGCATAGCGGAAAATGAACAGTTTAAACGTCTTTTCAGTGCAAATCTCCTGTCTAAGCACAGCAAATGTGTACGCTTCAAGGCTGATTTCAATGAAAGTACCATGGAGGAAATAAAACAGTATGCTGTTACGGTTTTTGATGTGCTCACACAACACAAAACACCCTCAGTGGTGTACCCAGGTCAAAAGGTCAAATCCCACTCGCAGCTGATAGAACAGGTTCCCTCTCGTGTGCGAGAGTACACAGGATTTTCATAATAACAAACAACAGAATGTTTCTGCCAGCTGGAACAGTGACTCAAATCGGTTTCAGGGGAGCTCTGCTCCTCTTGCACCTCAGATTGAAAAATCTGAGGCGAGCAATGAACCACAAAAGGTAGGTGTTCGCTCTCTAGGTGAACCAAGATGGTTCAGATCGAACCAAATGGGTTTAGACTGAGGTCTAACAGTGGGTGAACTTCGTAAGAAGTTGATGTAAATGGTAAATGGTAAATGGAGCTTATTTATATAGCGCTTTCTAGCTCCCTGTCAGGAGCCCCAAAGCACTTTACAAAACCAACCATCCACCTATTCATTCAGACATTCATACACCGGTAGTGGTAGCCTGCCTTGCAAGGCGCCATCCAGACCTACCGGGAGCAACTCGGGGTTAAGTGTCTTGCCTAGGGGCACAACGACACATGGTGGGCGGACGCGGGATTCGAACCTCCAACCTTCCGATCAGGGGTCGACTGCCATTACCACTACGCCATGGCCGCCCATGTATGTATAGGCGCCGTGACCCATTGAACAATGGTCGGTCCCTACAGGAACTCCCGAGACGCGGTCCACCTACCCCTGCATCTCGAGCAGAACTGTTCGAGACATGCAAAGAGTCACACTAGCTCCAGTTAAGGGTACGACGCCTCCGCGCTCGGACAAGACTGAGGAAGTAATTAGTTTGTTAGATGATTTGAATGTTACAGAAGATGACCAAGCTGATACAATGTGTGGCATTATCTGTGATGATAATACAAACAACATTGTCCAACCTGGTGAAGCGATGTGCAGCACTGTCTTTTACAATGACTCAGAGCAGACTGTTGACAACAACAACGTCAACATTGCCATAGATGCTGTCAGCAAACAAATTGCTGACAGTCAAAAGCATCCTGAAGGTCATGATCCTGACAGCCAACAAGATGCTGACATCGATGAAGATTACACAGACGGAGGTACACGTGAACAGAAACGTGTGCGTAGACCTAAACAGTTTCTGTGTAACCTTATCAAAAGGGGGATGGCTAAGAAAGCTTACCTGCCAATCACACTGGAAGGGGTCCTCGCGCGAGAAGCGCTCCTGGATTGCAGTTCAGATGTATCTCTGATATCAGCCAAACTGTTTGAGGAGCTAAGGACCGCCGCTAACGGTGTTAACAGGCAAATACCCTTCGGGAAATGTGCTATTGAACTGCAAGGCCTCGCAGAGACGGGTACATCCCTGACAGCTATAGCCATGGTTCACATGCAGATTGGCAAAATGTCACTATACCACGGTATACGTGTCTAAACTTGACTCTCTCCAATTTTTGGTCGGCCAAGATTTTATTAATTGCTTCGACGCGATTATAAATTATGGTGATCAGACATTGTGGGCCACAGTGAGCAATCCACTGCCGTTCGAGGTGCCTCCACAAGGTCACTGTCTAACAGCAGGTACCGCTGAGGTCACAAGGGATTCCCCAACCGAGAGTACAAGCCCGGTAAGTGAACCTTCATATACTGGTGAGACAGAGGAGACTCAACAATTGGACCAGACTCTGGCCCAACACGAGAACCTCCTCTGTAAGCTGACACCTTCAGCACTCACTGAACACTACCTACCACAGGTAAAAGGATGTGTGGAGATCCAGGGATCCCACGCCTAGGACGCTGTACTGTCCTCTGGGACAGGTAATTCGGCTATCAGCCAAGCTTTCGATGAAACCTTGGTTCAAGAGCTTTTGAATCTAGAACTACTCAGAAATGACATAGTTCTTACAGACTCAAAGAGCACCTCTTCAGTCATGAAGTGGGAAGACACACACCGCAACGACAGTGACCCGTCGCAGTCTGACCTGTCAGACACACTTGCGACTGCGCCGACAGTTGTGACACACCTGAATTACGCAGAAAGAGGTAAACGTACAGAGATACGTTGGCCGAAACCTATAAGGTTCCTGTACAAGGCTCCCAATAAACTGCGCAAACAGCTTAAACTAAACAATGGCATCCTAACTCGTGCCCGTGGCCGGACGTCCTCACCTGTGTGCGTGGTCCCCCATGACCACAGGGGGGTGTTGTTAGGTCATGCCCTTGTCAAGGACAAAGATTTCAATAACCCCACAAATGACAAATTTCTCGCAAACTCACAGACTTCATGGGAAAATAAGGTTGTCCAATCACAAGATAGTAAAAAAACTAAACAGTTTAAACTATATTAGTTGCAAAAATAAACCGTTCCAACTAGAACTTAGAAACGCTAAGCTAAAACCCACAACTAAAACTAACCTTGACAACCGTTTAAATAATTGACATCGGTTATAAAGCTAAGAACTGTTTTTCTTGTGTGTGACACGTTGGAATCTGATGACCAGAGTGAGTTTGATGTAGTGAAACGTTGTTTTCTAGTTGCTTGATTGCTACTTTTGTTGTTATTGAAGTTGTTGTTGTTTTCTGAACACTCCCAGCCAAGAGAGGTTTTGATTAATGTTAGTTGAAGACTTAAATGGATTTAACTATGCCAACATGCTGTTCATTTTGTTAAAGACCGTGTCAAGTAAATTTCAATATTTTCTTCAATAAACATTATAAATGTCATAATTGTAATGTTGTAAATGAGTAAAAAGTCTCAAAATTGTAGATAAATTAATTTTGGAGTTATAGATCAACCTGTGTATAAAGATATGTCTGTTTCAGGATTTTTTAGGCGTGTTTTAAATGTGACCGCGTTTCGTCACGCGGTCTTCTTAAGTATAGCCCCACCCCCTGCAGCTCCAGCCGTATAAATTAGTTCTTCGCCTCGGTGGAGCCGTTCACTCGCGAATCGCAGATAGCATCAGATAGCAATAGCTATAGCTCCTTTTTTGCTAAGAAAATGCGACAGGTCCATTGCATACTTAGTTATCAACGTGATTACTCTATATTTTAATCACCAACACAGACCCCGCATGCGATGTGACCGGGTCGGACCGGGTGCAGCGAGTCCGCTCATCTTCTAAAATAGCGCTTATTATTAAACACATAACAGCGGAGTTATGAATTATAGTTGTGTCCTCAACTTTAAAAACAAAACCAGAGTTGTTTGTGCACTAAAAACAGCGTAACTCTTGGAAAAAGGAGCTGCTGTTACAGCCAGAACTCAGATAAAAACAGAGCAGGTTTACTGGATCTCTGCTGCACCTGTCTGCCTCTCCACACACAGCTCAGGCTGTGAAGAACGATGCCGACCGTCACAGTGGTCACTGTCTGACTCAGAGTCTGAGTCTGGCTCTGGAGGTTCAAATGAGTAGGGCTGGAGAACTCCAATTAGGCTGCCAGCCTTCGCGAACATCTTCAGGGTGCAGGACACGGGCGCAGTACTGCGCTGAAACCACGCCCACGCGCTGACACGCCCCCAGCGTTTCAGACCAGGGCACAATTATGTTTTTTCATTATTTTTGAGACTTAATTTTATAAGGTAAACAATGTTTTTAATCAGTCAGATTTATATGGGTGATTAATAACACATATTTATGCCGTGTGACAAACTCAAAACACACATTTAATTTTACTTTACTCGGTCTTTAAAGATCTCAATCATTGAAGAGTCATTGTAGATTAATACTACTTAAGGTACTATAATCTACACTGATCTCCCAATCATTTAGGTAGGACCGATTCAATCGTTTCTATTCTAGATCTATTCATTTTGATGAGTCTCGCCGTAGACTTCAAAATTTATTAGGAATACCAAATCCTACGTCGCTCATCTAAAAGACAACAGACATTTAGACCAAACTATATTTCATTTTTCTATTTTAGTTTAACCTAAACTGAGTAATGAATGGAGGAATAGTTTGGAAGAAGAGGCCTTCGTTACAGAAGCCCTCCAAAAGACTCTATAGGTATAGATCCCTATATCTGATTTTTTTACAGCATTGATCCACCCCTTAATTGGTAATTGTAGCTGATCTAATCCATGATAGCTTACATACCAGGTGCATATAGGTAGGGCCTAATGTAAAATCCCAATCATAAGCCCACCTAAAACCACATAATTGCATGACACATTGAACCAGGGTGGCACCGACTGGAAGCCATCCAGCCCGCAACCTTCGATGTGGGGACCTGCTACTCCAACGTTGGTCTTCAACCTTCATCCAAGGGCCGCCTCCTCTGCTTCAATCGAGGGATCCCCTCTACATGCTGATTAACAAACCATTTGTTGCTGATGAAATCAATAACCCCAATCGTTGTGGAATTACCGCTGTGGATTATAAGACTTTGTTTCCAAGGGTTAACAGACTATGTTTTCCAAAGGATTGAAAGCTTACCGCAATGGGATTACTTACGAACAGTATGGAATTTCCAAAAACATTATGGGAGTATAATTTTATTTTTTTTTTTTTTCACTTGCTGGATTACATAGAGGTCAGAGACATTCGGTGGTATCCTTTCGTGTTGGAACTCATCTCCAAGGACAGGCGATGACTTCCAAAAAGGGGGACTGTAGTAATACAGCACTCTCATGTCCGTTACTGGATGTAAACCTCTTCACATCTCTCTGAAACTCTGAGTGTTACACTTTTCTTGAGCTCTGAAGGAGACAAGTGGACACTATTTTGTTACAATTATTTTGAATTAATAGACACAAATCAATCAGAAAGAACTTTATTTTAATGTGTGTTAACTCAGAATTGATCAACAGTATATTTTTGTCATTTAATGATGATCTGGTATTAACATGAGGGTCACTCTCATGCTGGGTTATTTCTGTAGTACCAGGATTAAGGCACAAGTCAAGGTGACTTGTTAACTTCCTTCTCTGCTTTGTCTATCAAGTTAGCCATAATATTCTCTGTACGAACCAGCTCCATCTGGCCACGGGTCTAAACAATATGTTGGTGTCCTTCAGAGTTTTTCCAACTCTGAGAAATACTAAGTAAATTCATTTATTTTGTTAAACCAGCCAATAGCCATTCAGGAAGTGGGCAGACTCCGCCCTCCATATAAAGTCTTACTTCCTGTAGACTCGTTAGTGCAAAGAGGGACCACTAACTCAACAACTTAGTGCTCCTCTGGAAAAAGCTGGAGACGTTGTGGTCATTTTGTCAATTAGACCTACGTTCTCAGCCAGAGTTACAGCAGAGCCTTGCTGTAACTCTACTCACTCCTTTTCTGAAATAATTTGTTTTCTGAAAGTTTTATTTTGAAACTCAGTCAGGACGTTGACCTTGTTTCCTGCTGAGAGAGGCAAGTTTCCTCGTATCGTTGAATCAGCCCACACACAGCACGGTGGCACGGTGGCACGGTGGGCAGCACGGTGGCACAACTGGTAGAGCTGCTGCCTCTCAGCGAGAAGGTTGCCGGTTCAAATCCCGGTCCGGGGCCTTTCTGGGTGGAGTTTGCATGTTCTCCCCGTGCATGCGTGGGTTTCCTCCGGGTACTCCGGTTTCCTCCCACAGACCAAAAAACATGCTTGTTAGGCTGATTGGTGACTCTAAATTGACCCTAGGTGTGAGTGTGAGAGTGGATGGTTGTTTGGTGTGAGTGAGACAGGTCCCTCTTGTAAATGAGTCCCCGTGACTCAACGAGGCTAGCCTGTATAAATAAAGGTTGAATGAATGAATGAACACACGCTGAAGTTTCAACTGGACGGCTGTTGGACAAAACAATCCGTTGAGTGTGTCCAGATACTTCTCAGCTCTTATCTACAGAGACGAATCGTCAACAGGTAAAGAGTCGTGGATGTTTGCTGAGCGTGCGGGAGCCCAGCTGTAACTCGTGTGGGGAAAAGTGTCACCCTGTCATTTCAAAATAATTAACTTCCGTTAAACTTAGCTTTCATTTCATTCCCTTCTTCCTCCTTATTCTTATTTTTCCTAAGCCAGTAAATTTTTAAGTAAATGTGCCAACAGGAGTTAGACTCTAACTGTCTGTTTGTTTAATTTGAATTCTTGTATACAGTAGTTATTAAATCAGAGCTAATATCGATACAAATGTTTAATGTACTTTTATGATTGTTTCATCTAACTGTAACAACCCCAAAGTTCTGTTCAAAACTATAGACATTGTTCAAAAAAGGCGTTCAATACAAGATCAACTGGACTTAAAGTCCAGTTGATCTTGTATTGAACGCCTTTTTTGATTTATCATGTCCTGGACGACTGAGAATCTTCACCAGCATATAGACATTGTTCTCAACGCTCCTAGTCTGTTGATTTTGACGCCTCAAATGAAGTCTGTGAAAGTTTCCTTCACTTCTTCACTGATAAGATTGTGTCAACCAGAGCTCTTATTTCTCAGCCTTCAAATGACCCCTCCATTCCTCTACACTGCTCATCTGTTTTTGATCAGTTTGAGCCTGTGTCCTTCACTTTCCTAGAGGACACAGTTGGTCATATGAGGCCCTCTGGTTCCCCCGCAGACTCCATCCCACCTCGCTTGTTTAAGGAGGTATTTTATACAATAGGACCAAGTGTACTCCAGATTATTAATACCAGTCTTTCCTCTGGTATGGTACCGGAGATTTTTAAACATGCATTTGTATGCCCTCTACTTAAAAAAAACAGGCCTTGACCCCTCTCTCTGCTCTAACTTCAGGCCCATTTCTAATCTTCCTTTTATTTCTAAACTGTTAGAGAAGGTTGTTTACAACCAGCTGGTACCATTCTTAGAGGAAAATGGCATCACTGAGCCGTTTCAGTCTGGATTTAAAGCCCGCCACAGTACAGAGAGTGCACTTCTGAGGGTTTCAAATGACATTTTTCTTTTAACAGATTCAGGAAAGTTTGTTGTTTTATTGCTTTTAGATTTGTCTGCTGCATTTGACACTGTTGACCACAGGGTTTTAATCTCTCGTCTTGAGCACTGTGTGGGCATCAGGGGTGTCGCCCTCAATTGGTTTAGGTCCTATTTAACCAATAGGAGTTTTTGTGTAAAAATGGACAATTTTATGTCTTCCACTGCTCCTCTTCCACATGGCGTACCCCAGGGCTCTATCCTTGGCCCTCTTTTATTTGCTCTTTATTTACTCCCCCTCGGTTCAATTTTTAGGAAACATGGGATAGCTTTTCACTTCTATGCTGATGATTGCCAGATCTATCTTCCCTTGGCACAAAACAATACACTCCAGCAACTTACACACTGCCGTAACAATGTTAAGGCATGGTTTTCTCTAAACTTCCTTAGTCTAAATGAGAACAAGACTGAAGTTATGATGTTTAGACCGAGTTGCTGTCCTTCTTCCAGCATAGACCTTGGCTCACTGTCATTTTATCTCACGGACTGTGTCACCAATCTGGGGGTGAAGTTTGAGTCTGATTTTAAATTTGATAAACAGATCAGCAGTGTTGTTCAGAAAAGTTTTTAATGAACTTCGGCAAATAGCAAAAGTAAAACCAATCTTATCAAGACCTGACTTGGAGAAATTAATCCACGCTTTTATTACAGCTCGTCTTGATTACTGTAATGCACTGTATGTAAGCATCAGCCAGACCTCTCTCGCCCGTCTGCAGCTCGTGCAGAATTCTGCTGCTCGTCTGTTAACTCAGACCCGTAGATGCGAGCATATCACTCCCATCCTGGCGTCCCTTCACTGGCTCCCTGGGCACTACAGAATTCATTTTAAACTTTTGCTGTTTGTTTTTAAATGCCTGAACAACCTTGCCCCACCATATTTGTCTGAGCTACTGCAACCTTACTGCCCTCCTCGATCCCTACGATCAGCTGATCAGTTGTTGCTGACAGTCCCCAAAACTAGGCTGAAGCTCAGAGGTGACAGAGCATTTTCTGTCGTTGCTCCCAGGTTGTGGAACAACTTACCATTGAGTGTCAGACAGGCCTCCTCTCTTCCTGTTTTTAAAAGTTTAAAAACACACTTTTATGCCTTGGCCTTTAACACACAATCTTATTCTTATGGCATTTTAACACACCTGTAGAAAGACTGCTACATGTATTTTTAGTTTTTGTATGTTTTGTATGTTTTTATCGTTTTAATTGACTTGTCTTTCATGTTACAGGTAGTCCTCGATTTACGAGCGAGATCCGTTACAACGAGGCGCTCGTAAACCGGAAATCTCGTAATTTGGAACGGCCGCCATTTCTCTCGTAAATCCGGAATTTCGCTCGTAAATTGGAACGGTTTTCGCTAGCGCGACTACAAACACTCTATTTTCATCCAAAAACTGCTTATGAGTGCATAAAAATGATCGGAAACGTGTGTCCATATGCTTAGCTAACTAACTGTGGTGAAAAAACACATGAAAACTCAGTATTTTTTTCGTTTTTTCCAAAAATTCGCAGCTCGTAAGTCTGGAACCTCGCAGATCAGAGCGCTCGTAAATCGGGGACTACCTATTGTACAGCATTTTGGTTGACCTTATGGTTTTTGAAATGTGCTATACTGTACAAATAAAGTTGATTGATTGATTGATTATACAATATAAGTAGTGCTTTATCATTAAATAATTATTTTGCCTTGTATAATACAGCAATAGGTCTGGCTATCTTTGTTCTCAAATAAGAAAAAATGAGATAAGAAAATGAGATTTCCAGGTCAGGTTCTCATCAATAACTACACCCAAATATTTCACTTCTTTCACTTTACTAATTATTATTATTATTATTATTTTTTTTTCGCCTTTTTTCCCTGCGTTAGGGGTCGCCACAGCGAACTGGTCGCATGAAGATTTGGCAGTTTTACGCCGGATGCCCTTCCTGACGCAACCACAGACCACCGAGCAACCACAGCCCTCTGTGTGGAGCAGAGAGCTGATATCTAGGGTTTCACTTTACTAATTATATTACCATTAATTTTAAATGTAGCATCAACTGTGTTTTTTTATTACTAAATACCATATAATTTTTATTTTATTTTAATTTAGCGATAATTTGTTAAGCCCAAACCAAGTCTGTATTTTTACAAACTCTGTTTCCATCATGTTCAGCATATGATCCAAATTTGTTCCCAAACAAAAAAAAGTGGTATCATCTGCAAACAGAACACACCTAAACAGCCCCGACACATTCACCAAATCATTTATGTACAAAAGAAACAACTTTGGACCAAGCACTGAACCTTGTGGGACCCCACACGTAATACTAGCAAGTTTGGATCTTACTTCATCTATTTGAACAAATTGCTTCCTATTTGTCAGATAACTAGATACCCATTGTAATACTTGACCCCTCATTCCATATTTGTACAATTTCTCCAAAAGAATGCAGTGATCAATAGTATCAAAGGCTTTTCTGAGGTCAACAAAGATACTGATACAATATTGTTTTTCATCTATAGCTGTAGTTATTTGTTCAATAAAGTCCATGAGAGCCATTGATGTTGAATGACTTTTTCTGAAACCATATTGATTATCACTCAGAACCATTTGTTTATCAAGAAATCTATCCAGTCTGATCACAATTTTTTTTTCTAGTATCTTAGAGAACTGGGGCAGCAATGATATTGGTCTATAGTTATCAAACTTACATTTTTCACCATTTTTATAGAGTGGAATTACCTTTGCAATTTTCATACTCTCAGGGAATATCCCTGTTGAGAATGACAAATTACATATATAAGTAAAAGGCTCAATGACAAAACTGATAATTTCCTTCACAAGGGTCATATCCATGTCTAACCAGTCTTTAGATTTTTTGTTTGAAAGTTTTTTAACCATGTTCATTATTTCATTTTTGTCAGTTCCTTCAAGAACTAAATTGTCATTGCAACCATTAACTGCATGAGTTACACTTCCTTGTACATCTGGTATGCTAGCTGCAAGACTTCGGCCGGAGTCAACAAAATAATCATTAAATTGATTGACAATTTCACTTTGCTCATAGATTTCAGTATCATCCTTAACAAAACATTGTGATACTCCAGTCTTTACTTTACTTTTCAAAACATCATTCATTACACGCCATGTAGTCTTGATGTCTTTTTTACTTTTATCTAATAAACCACTGTAATAATTCTTTTTTTGTCGTCTTATAATCCATACCAGTTTGTTTTTATACTTCTTATATTTTTCTTCGGATTCTTCCTTGATTTCAGAAAAAGTGAATACAAATGATTCTTTTTTTTACAAGCATTTTTCAGTCCTTTTGTCATCCATGGTTTATGAACAATCTTTGTCTTTATATATTTTTTCCCACACAATTACTTTCGTATAGAGCTCCCAAGATATTCATAAAATTATCATAAGCAATATTTACATCATCAACATACACATCCATCCAGTTTTGTTTACTCAAATCATCCTTTAATTTATCCAAGGCTTTTTTGGATGTGTTTATTATTGTTTTTTTTATTTTAACTGTTTTCGTATTATATTGATCAGTTTTATAAAGCATGAAAACCGGCAAATGATCACTTACATCAGTTGTTAAAATGCCACCAATCACTTCTCCATCTATTATATTTGTAAAAATATTGTCAATTATTGTGGCACTATGAGATGTGATTCTGGTAGGCTTAGATATTAACGGATAAAGATTTAGACTTTGCATTGAACTTATAAATGTGCCAATATTATTTGAGTCCGTCATATTTCCCAAGTCAATATTGAAGTCACCACAAAAAATTATTGTTTTATTACAACTTCCCCCAAGCACGTCCATAATTTTTTCAGTAAATAGTTCTATGTTTGATTCGGGTGATCGATATATACAACTTATTATTATATTCTTAGACTTCTTAGTTATTATTTCAATAGTTAATAATTCCATGACATTATCAATAGTCAATGACATTTTGCTAATAATTTTACAATTTATTTTGTTATTAACAAACAAAGCGACTCCACCACCCCTTTTACCACTTCTATTTATGTAATATAACTCATATCCTTCCAAATTAATATTGTCCATATTTGAATCATGAAGCCAGGTTTCAGAAAATGCTATTATTGAAAAAGTTCTATTTAGTTGTTTTAGATAATCAATTATTGCTGATATGTTTGCATTTATACTTCTACAATTAAAATGAATGATAGATAGAGCTCCCTCTGCTAAATCAATATTATTAAATTGTTTGTCATTGTAATATTCTGATTCATTAACTATTGGAAAAATTTGTGAATCGATCACCTCATCCAAACTGTAGATCTTGTTAATTTTAGACTCTGAGTCTTCATTAATCATATATCAATGTGTTTGTCCATTTGATTTAACATTTTTTCCAAAATATATTTATTTGAGTTTTTACAAAATAAACACAACATTCATACAATAAACATACTAAATAAAATACCCCCACCCAAATAATTAAAAAAATAAAATCAAAATGCAATCAAAAAACAAGGTGTCTCATATTTCTTTTTACATTGTTCATTTCTTTTTTATAATGAGTTCAACTATAGATGTCTTCTCGTATTATTGAGATTTTCATTAATGAAAAGTGCGTTATAAATTGAATTCATTATTATTATTATTATTATTATTATTATTATTATTATTATTATTATTATTATTATTATTATTATTATTATTATTATTGTCTTTGGAAACTGCGATCAGCACGATCTTCAATTGCTTGCATTTTCATTTAAAGTGTCCAAACTTTTTACATACATAATGAAGGGGTTCCAAACACACTCAAACAGTTCTTGCTTGCCCTTTAACACATACGTTATCCTTTCTAAAGGAAGAGCTGATAACATTTGTTGTAGCCATTGATTTGCAGTAGGTCTATTCACGTTTTTCCAACATAACGATATACATCTTTTTGCATTAATCAAACTTAAATTAATAAACATTTGTTCATTATTAGTGTAGTTATGTCTTTCAGGATATAGCCCGAACACAAACAATTTTGGGTCCAAAATTATTTGTTTAGAAATGATTTTCTCAATTATATTTTTTACTTCTGTCCAAAATAACATAATTTCCCTGCAATACCACATACAATGTACCAGAGTCCCTTTATCCTCCACACACTTTGAACAAACATCAAGTATCTCCCCATTGTATTTATTGAGGTCTACAGGAGTTATGTAAACCTGCATTAACCACTTGTATTGAATCATTTTTAAAGCTGTATTAATAGAGCTAGTGTGGGCCAGATTACATGCTATTTGCCAATCTTCCTCTGATAAGTCCATTATTATATCTTCCTTCCAAGCATTAAGTCTATCATGTGATCCTTCAAGCGAATGGGATGTCAATAAATGTTTATGTTTGTTTATGTTCATTACATTTTTTCATTTTTTTACAAAAGAAACAATACAAGACAATCCCATAAATGATAATGTACAAAATATAAAAAAATGAAAGGTAGCAGAAAGAAGAATAAATCTTATTATATCTGCCCCTTTTTTCCAACAATCAGATTAAACAATAATAATCTTCAACCAACAGTACAAAATGACTAACTCTTTCTAATTTTCTAACTAATACAATACACATTACGCTATTTCATATATATATTTTTTTAACACATTTGTTTTGATCATTTTCTTAAATGTAAACATTGACTTGGCATTTTTAACTACATTCTCCAAGCCATTCCATAATCTAATTCCCTGGATTGAGGTAGAACGTCCCTTCAAACTAGTTCTGAATTGTGGTTTTACAAACATCTCTGTCCCCTTAAGATTATAACAACTTTGTCTTTTAACAAAATGCATTTGGATATTTAAAGGTAATGCATTATTTTGAGCCCTATACATAACTGATAAAATATTATAGTCTACCAAATCATGGAACTTCAATAACTTCAGTTGATAAAATAATGTACTTGATGGATGACGGTAATGTTTTCTAGTGATAATTCTTACAGCTCTTTTCTGTAATACAAAAATAGGCTTTGTGATTGTTTTACACGCATTCCCCCAAACATCAATACAATAGATTAAGTGTGGAACAATGATTGTGTTATACAACAAATACAGAGCTTTATCATTCAATAGGTCTCTGACTTTGTACAGTACTGCAATCGATTTAGCTATTTTTATTCTTACAGAATTTATGTGTTGTTTCCATGTCAGTTTGTCATCAATGATAACACCCAAAAACTTCACCTCACTCACTCTACAAATCTCAACACCCTCAATTTTGAGTGGAACATCAACAGTTTTCTTTTTATTACTGAATATCATGTAATTAGTTCAAAAAGGCGTTCAATTCAAGATCAACTGGACTTTATTTGTAACAGAAGACGTTTCGCTTCTCATCCGAGAAGCTTTATCAATTCAATGAACCAGACTGTGTGTGCGTGTGGATTTATAACAGGAGTCACGCACCATCATATGTAAATTGCAAGCTGAGGTAACACATACATGTAAATTGACAGATCACACCTTAACAGTAGGGAGTTCCCTTGAAGTCTCTGACAGAAGACACAACAACTGTATGTAAATTGACAAAAAACACCTCACAGCCCAACAACAGAGGTTTCTCAACAAACTTTGCTAGTCTAATTCACAGACAAGACACCTCTGCTCCCATCCGGTGTAAAACGTTTGTGAATCAGCCCCAAAACTGAGTTGTAAGTCTTGGAAAGTTGAAATCTCAGACCTCCTCCTCTGTTAAGAGAAGGTTTTTCTCTCTTAACATACAAAGCTTCCTTAACACCCCTCTCAAACCATCTGTGCTCTCGGTCCAAAATTTGCACATTTTCATCCTCAAATGAGTGTCCCTTGTCCGTGAGGTGGAGGTGAACAGCTGAGTTTTGTCCAGAGGTGGTGGCTCTCCTGTGTTGGGACATTCGTCTGTGAAGAGGCTGCTTCGTTTCTCCAATGTAACGGTCTGAGCAGACCTCGCTGCACTGGACTGCATACACCACACCACTCTGTTTGTGTGTGGGGGTTCTGTCCTTAGGGTGGACCAGCCTCTGTCTGAGAGTTCTGCTGGGTTTGAAATGTACTGGGATGTTGTGTTTGTTGAAAATCCTTCTGAAATTCTCTGAGACTCCAGCAACATAAGGAATGACAATGTTTTTCCGTCTGTTAGCATTTTTCTGTTGATTATTGTGTTTAGCAGATTTCCTCGCTGACTTGACAAAAGCCCAGTTGGGATATCCACATGTTTGCAGCGATTTGTTGATGTGTTTCTGTTCCTTTTCCTTCCCTTCTGTCTTTGTGGGGATGTGTTCTGCCCGATGCTGTAAGGTTCTGATGACAGAAAGTTTGTGCTCCAGTGGATGGTGAGAGTCAAACAGAAGATATTGGTCTGTGTGGGTTGGTTTTCTGTAAACTTCAATGTTGAGACTGTCATCTCCCTCCATATGCACCAAACAGTCCAAAAAAGGCAGCTTGTTATCGTTAGCATCCTCTCTGGTGAACTTGATGTTGTTAGTCAAGCCACCATTGCACGATTACAACTGGTTCAGAACGCAGCTGCCCGATTTTTAACCAGCACACGCAAAAGAGAGCACATTACACCAGTCTTGGCCTCCCTTCACTGGCTACCGGTTCATCTTCGAATCCAATTCAAAATTCTCATGTATGTCTACAAATCGCTGAACAGTCTCGCCCCCGCCTATCTCTCGGATCTGATACACCCATATGTCCCTCCACGTGCTTTGAGGTCAGAGGATCAGGTACTCTTAATAGTTCCAGAAACTCGCCTTAAGCGCAGGGGTGACAGGGCGTTCTCTGTAGCAGGCCCAAGACTCTGGAACGAGTTACCGCTGCTCATCAAACAGGCCCCCTCCCTCTCGGTTTTCAAATCCCGGTTAAAAACTCACTACTACTCCATCGCTTTCAATGCCAGCTGATTTGTATTGGATCGTTTGATTTATGATCTGCAATGTTTTTATGTTTTTCGTGTTGTACTTCATTGTCTGTGTTGCCTGTTGCGTGTTTGTTTGTCCAGCACTTTGGTGTGGACTTGTTCCTGTTTAAAGTGCTTTATAAATAAAATGGTATGGTATGGTATGGTATCAACCGAGTTAATGTGTCTGGTGAACGCTTCCACCTCCCTGGCTTGGATTTTGACCCAGGTATCATCCACATATCTGAACCAATGGCTTGGAGTTGTCCCCTCATAGGAGTTAAGGGCTCTCTGTTCCACTTCCTCCATGTAGAGGTTTGCAACAATGGGTGACACTGGAGATCCCATGGCACAGCCGTGCTTCTGTCTATAAAATCTGTCATTGAACTTGAAATAAGTGGTGGAGAGGCAGAGATCCAGCAGGGTGCAGATGTGGTCTGGGGTTAAGTTGGTCCTTTTGTCCAAATCCTTGTCCTGTAGAAGTCGTTTTTTGACGGTTTCTACTGCTTCAGAAATGGGTATGCATGTGAACAGAGAAGTCACATCATACGATACAAGAGTTTCTCCCGGGGTTAGCTTCAAATGTTGAACTTTGTTGGAAAAATCAATGGAGTTCTTTATATGATGAGGTGTGTTACCAACCAGGGGAGCTAAAATACCAGCCAGATGTTTAGCAACATTGTATGTCACTGAGTTCATGCTGCTCACGATGGGTCTGAGAGGTGTATCTTCTTTGTGTATTTTTGGAAGTAATGTAATTAGTTTTTTCTAGATTTAATGATAATTTATTTATTTTAAACCAAGTTTGTATCTTGACAAATTCTGTCTTTATCAATTCCAACATTTGTTCTATATCTTCGCCTGAACAGAAAAATGTGGTATCATCAGCAAAAAGTACACATTTAAGGAGTCCTGACACATTTACCAAGTCATTCACATATAAAATAAATAGCTTTGGTCCAAGTACAGAGCCTTGGGGAACTCCACATGTGATATTACAGAGGTCAGATCTTACATCATTTATTTGTACAAATTGTTTCCTATCTTTCAAGTAGCTAGATACCCACTGTAATGCTGGTCCTCTAATACCATATTTGTTCAGTTTTTCAAGGAGAATGGTGTGATCAATAGTATCGAATGCTTTTTTTAAATCAACAAAAATACTGATACAATATTGTTTTTGATCGACAGCAGTAGTTATTTGTTCCATTAATTCCATGAGAGCCATTGATAAAATGATAAAAATCTGATATTATACCTTTTTTAAAACTATCTTTTGTTAGCATTTCTTCTAAAGTTGACTTTAGAGGTTTTGTCAGCACATTGTTCTGTGTTGTTTTTATAAAATTTCTGAGTTGAAGATACTTAAAAAAATGATTCTTATTTATATTAAATTTATTCTGTAACTCTTGAAAGCTCATTAGTGTGTCTGAGTTTGATTCATATAGATGTTCAATCATTTGAAGACCTTTATCCTTCCATTCTTTAAATGTTGAGTCCGCTCTACCAGGTATAAAGAATTGGTTTCCCCACACTGGGCTGAATAAAGATAAGTCATTCGATTCGTTTAGAATTTTTTTAACATCTCTCCATACTCTAATTGTATTTTTAAGAAATGGGTTTTTAGTTTGCTTTAGGAGCTTCAATATTGAATTGGAATACAAATATGCTGGGAGTGTTAATGTTAAATCTTGTGTTTCCATATCAGCCCAATGTGGAGAGTGTTTACTATAATAAAACATCATAGACCTAAGATGTACAGCATAATAGTACCAGTGGAAATTAGGGCATTTCAAGCCTCCCCGATCATACGGGAGGTACAGTAATGTTAAGCGTATTCTGGATTTCCTATTTTTCCATAAGAAACGTGTCATCATCTTTCTTATTTGTGGAAAGAATTCAGGAGGAGGTGGAAGGGCAACATTCTGAAACACGTAGAGCACTTTTGGTAGTATATTCATTTTCATTAAATTTACTCTTCCAATCATAGATATTGGCAATGGCATCCATCTTTCTAAAGAATCACCTACTACTTTTAATATGTGTTTATAATTAATTGCGGATATCTGTTCTATATTTGATGAAATGTGTATTCCTAAATACTTAAATTCATTTACTATCTTAAACTGTTGTATTTCTGGAGTTATATTAATCTTTTCATTCTTACCAAGGAGTAACATTGAAGATTTGTTTTTATTTATTTTATATCCCGATATCTCACCATATTGTTTGATTATGTCCAGAATATGTTTTATTGAGCTACTTATTTTAGATACAAATAGAATAACATCATCTGCAACTGTAGATCTTGTTAATTTTAGACTCTGAGTCTTCATTAGTCATATATCAATGTGTTTGTCCATTTGATTTAACTTATGTTAAATTCTCATGTACTAATTTATTCAGATATTCTATTTAATGTCTTATTCCTTTTTGAATTCTTCTAAATCCTTCAGGTCTCTGATCATTTTTGGTAGTGACCCTTCCTTTACTCTGATCCAAATTTTTCCATTTCGTGTCCAAGTTGCTATTATTTTTTATTATTATTATATTTTTAACAATCTGGCTTCGCGTGCTATATTTCCATTTCTTTATGTTAAGTGTTCATTTATATATATATTTGTCCCCTTCAATTTTTTCGCCTGCATTATTAAATTGTTTGACAGATGGTTTGAACTTGTCAGATTTGGTTGGCAGCGTGTGACAGATGGAGATGTCTTCAGATTTGATTTCAATATTCTTGCTTTGCAAAGAAGTCACAACCTGTTGTTCCAGCGTGAGCAGTTCTGCTTGAGCAGAATCCTCTGTTGTGATCCTGTTTGCAGCCGCATGAGCATAAGTCTGATGTTTAATGTCCAATCCAGTAATCAGCAATTCATCACGTCTCGTATGTTGGTCCAATTCATTCACTGTGTGTTCTAATTCAGTTATTCTTTTGTCTCTTTCACTTACTGCGACTTTCAACCGCTTCACCTCATCGAACAGCCCCATCAAAAGCTCTTATCTTCCATTCTCTGTCCAGATGACACACCAAGTACCTTCCTACCTGTCTCTCTAATTACTGTTGCTGTAGTAGCCCAGTCACTTGGAAGCTCTTTCTTACCACCCAGAGCCTTTAACAGCTCGTCTCTGAATTTCTCACAACATTCTTCCTTCTTTAGCTTCCACCATTTGGTCTTCTTCTCTGATTTTACTCTTTTTCTCTTCTTCACAACAACAGTCATTCTACACACAACCATCCGATGCTGTCTGGCCACACTCTCCCCTGCCACAACCTTACAGTCTCCAATCTCCCTCAGGTTTCCTCTTCTACACAGAATGTAGTCGACCTGTGTACTCCTTCCTCCACTCTTATAGGTCACTCTATGTTCCTCCCTCTTTTGGAAATAGGTATTGACTACAGCCATTTCCATTCTCTTGGTAAAATCCACCACCATCTGTCCTTCCTGGTTTCTTTCCTTGACACCAAACCTACCCATCACTTCCTCATCCTCTGTTTCCTTCACCAACATGTCCATTCAGGTCTGCTCCAATCACCACTCTTTCCTCCCTGGGAATACTCTCTATCACTTCATCCAGATCTTTCTCCTCCCCATCACATCCAACCTGTGGAGCATAACCACTGACTATGTTTAGCATCAGACCTTCTACTTCTACCTTCAGACACATCACCCTATCTGACACTCTCTTCACCTCTACTACATTCTTTGCCAACTCCTCCTTCAGGACCACCCCTACTCCATTTCTCTTTCTATCCACACCATGGTAAAACAGTTTGAACCCTGCTCCAATACTGCGAGCCTTGCTGCCCTTCCACTTGGTCTCTTGGACACATAAAACATCTACCTTTCTTCTCTGCATCATGTCAGCCAGCTCTCTACCTTTGCCTGTCATTGTCCCCACATTTAGAGTTGCAACCCTCAGTCCTACATTCTTCACTTTCCTCCTCTCCCTCTGTCTCCTGACACGTTTCCCTCCTCGTGGTCTTCAAATGACACTAAAAGTTTCCACCAGCACCCTGTTTGTCAACAGCACCGGTCAGTGTTGCCAGATTGGGCGGTTTACCGCCATTTGGACTGTTTTCATGCTCTACTTTGCGGCTAAAAATAGCTCTGGGCGGGTGGTGATAATTTGGGCTGATTTGGAGTCAGATGGGCAGTTTTTGAGTTAAACTATTAAACACATTTCAAACAATCATTCATCATTATTTCATAGCAAAGCTCCTCTGACCTTTATCCATCACTGATTGGCTATCATAGATCACAACAGAGAACTGATGAGGCAGTTTTAGTGGACACCTCGTTTTTTTTTTTTTCATATCAAATCTTTATTTATAACTTTACTTCAAGTACAACAGTTTAAAATAAACACAGAGGAACATTGAACATATAAAAAGAAAAGAAAATAAATAAAAATAAAACAAAAATACAGAGATAAATAAATGCGAGTTACAGAGTTAAGTTGTATTCATTACAGATATTTCTTGTTTTTATAGCCTTTTTGTTATTCGAGTCTGAGATTGATTCAAGATACAGTTTCACATCCATTACAAAGAGATCAAAAAAGGGTTTCCTATGCATTACTTTACTTTTATGTATGTGAAACTTAGCAAGAAACAAGATCAAATTTATCATAAATATGTGAGAGGAGTCTTTCGTCTTGAAATCTAAGATACCAAACAGGACATTTTCAAAATACAGAAGGAAACCTGGTTGGATATTATTGGATATTAGGGCAACAACGTCCTTCCAAAACTTCAGTGAGTATGTACACTTCCAAAAAAGATGAACAGATGTTTCTGGATAAAGTTTACAGAAAGAACAGGAAATATCAATATCAGCTTTGTATTTCTGAAGAAAGTGTTTAGTTGGATAAAATTTATGAATTAATTTAAAAGAAATTTCCTTGACTTTATTAGTGAGAAAAAAATTGTGGGAGAGACCAAACTTTTTTCCAATTAAGATTCTGCACAGAGGTGCTCCAATAGGAAACACACGATGGGGATGAAACCAGATTTTCTTGAAATAAAGAACGGATTTTGGAATTGACGCCTTTTAGTTGAGTTGAGATGCAGAGCTTACCAACAGCAGACCGCTTAGGGTCAGGACTCACAGACTGGATAGAAGAGAAGTCAACATCTTTAAACAACATGAGCAAACCAGATGGGATAGCATCAAATACAACACTATATTCTCTTGGGGTGACAGGAACCTTGTACTGAGTAAGAAATTCTTCATAGCTATAAAGAAGACCTTTGTTATTAAATAGCTGATGAACTTGAATAATACCATAGTTAAACCATTTCTGATAAAATAATGACCTGTTTTAGAATATTATGTTAGAGTTGTTACAGATGTAACATCTCTGCGGAGAAAAAATATGTTTATAGATAAGAGACCAAGCTAAAAGTACCTGTTGGTGAAAGTTGGAAAGCTTAGTGGGTATTTTTGGAATACTGTAATTAAGTCAAAGTCAAAGTCAACTTTATTGTCAGAACTGCAATATGTACAGGACATACACAGGATTGAAATTGCGTTTCTCTCAGTCCCTCGGTGCAACAGTAACCATCTAAACACTAAACACTAAAACATTTAATAAACATAAGCATAAAATAGTAAAAGTGTAACACTGTCCTGAGTTTTTTCATAATAGTATAAAAGTATGAAAATTTACACCAACACTGAAACACCAAACACCCAATGAACATAAGCATAAAATGAAATAATAAAAGTGTAATACTGTCCTGAGTTTTTGCATAGTAGTATAAAAAGTATAAAAAGTATATCTATAAAATAAACTGAAGGTTCTAGCATTGACATTTGCAAAGAGTGGCACAGCAGCATATAAGTTAATGTACACAGTATATGTATGAGGTAGTTGATGTTGGTATAGAGGCAAAGTGGCATATGAAGTAAGGCACATAAGGCACATTTGGCATCCTTAGATAAGGCTAGTCAGAGAATGCTGTATATGTATCTGCAGTAGTGTAGATAAAAGTAGTGTAAATGTAAACAGTAGTAATAAATGTAAAGCAGTAGTAATAAATGTAAACCGTATTAATAAATGTAAACAGTGAATGTAAACAGTAGTATGACTATAGGCAGTAATGTAATACAAACATTAGTGCAAATATGAGAAGTAGTGCAAACTGAATGAGCACATGACCGAGAGTTTAGTGAATAACCCGTTTGATGACACAGAGTCCAGTGTTAAAAACTTTGTGTTGAGTGGTAATGTGTGAGAAAGTTTTTTGTGTTAAGGCAGTTCAAATGGGAGGGGAGGCAGAGCAGGCAGAGTGTTTAGCATTCTGACTGCCTGATGAACAGAGCTGTCTCTCAGTCTGCTGGTATGAGCCTGGAGACAAAGGAGAACAAACTCTAAACCACCTAAATGTGAAAAGACATGTTGTGAAATAAAGTTCCAGATAGAGTTTGGGTTTTTAAGATAATTTTTGATCATTTTATTTTAAAGGTGTTATTAAAGGAGTCAAAGTCAATAAAATTTAGCCCACCAGACTTATCATTGTTTAAAACGACAGATTTACGCAAATAATGTGTTTTGTTTTTCCATAAGAAGTCGGAGAGCGTTCTGTCTGCAGATTTACAAACTGTTTTATCAACATGAAGAGACTGGGCAGTGTAGGCCAGACGGGACAGTCCTTCTGCTTTAGTGAGCTGGGGCCTCATGTATCAACCGTGCGCACGCACAAAAACCGTGCGCACGTCACTTTCCACGCAAAACCCCGTATGTATCAAAACTGAAATGAACGGGAATATCTGCGCATCCAAGTACAAATCCACGCCAGCTCACCTGCTTGCGTGCGCACGTTTCTGTGGTTATTGTTCCTTTGGCGACACTTACAGGTTATTCAGAGAAACTGTGTCCATGATATGAAAATAATCATAAATCCCACCAAACACACATGATTAACAATTATTACATCCACATGGACGCAATTAGATGAGTGGATATAAAAGCATGCGCCAAATAGTGGCAACGATATTGACAACAATGAGATGTGATTTCTTTAAATAAGAAGTTAACCAAGCTGTACCAACACGCCTACGTTTAGGTCAGTGTGTAGCGCGGTTGCCTTTAGTTCCAAAGGTCATGAGTTCGAATCTCGCATGGTACAACGTTTCTCTTTTTTTTTTTTCGTTCCAGATTTAAATACACATGAAAACTATTTACAAAACAAGAAATCGTCTGCTTCCTTTCATTTCATGTATTGTTCTATTTCTTGTTGTTTTATTAAATAGTTTTCCTGTGTTCTTTAAATCTGGAATGAAAAAAAAACGTTGTACCAAGGGGGAGTCGATCTCACGACCTTTGGGACGAAGGGCGGGCGCGCTCACCACTAACCTATACAGGCATGTTAGAGCAGATGGGTCAACTTCTTGTTTAAAAGTGGATGGTATGTTTTGCGCTAGGCGTGCCGAATAAAACCTTTTTCCGTGCTTCTCTGCCTCACTCAGAAGTGATTCCTGTTCACAGTCCGTGAAGTTCCTCTTTTTTCCACGTTCCGACATGATTTGCAATGGAGCAGAGACGACATTCCTGTCGTGCATGGCATATTTGAATGACTTTGCATATTCATACGGAGGCGTGTCAAAGGCGGAGTCGGCCACTCTCTCATGTGCGCTCAGTTCCACGTTCATCGTGATGTACAAAAGGAATGTGCGTGGATTCAGGTGTACGCAGGGTTTGATAAATCTGGATTTTTTTGTGCGTAGACACTTTTCTGGATTTGTCCGTACGTCACTTTTCAGTAAGAAATCCACGCAAGTCTTTGTACATGAGGCCCCAGGACTCTACCTCTCAGGGACAGATCCCTCTGTAGCCAACTGTTAAAAACCTCTTTTTTGACTTTTCAAGGACAGGAGTGAAGTTAGCAATACTTCTA
>JBBPBX010039137.1:0-20937 GCA_038048925.1 Garcialebias charrua
GTGAGCCTCTGTGCCAGGGGAAAGTAAATTTGACAATCATCAAAACTGAAATCATTGTAAGAAAATTCAAAGTTCATCTCAGATTGTTTTGGATCAAAGAAACTGAGACAGAACTTGATCAAATTGTAATATATTTATTTTAAAAGAAGAAAAGAAAATAGAAAGATCTTTCTGTAAAAGTAGTGATTCTAGCTTCATTTACAGATCATCTGAATGATTTCTTTAACCTTGACTTTAGCTTGATTGGTTCAAAGTAAATACAACACAGAAGCAGTCATCAACCTATCATAGATAATGTAAATATATAAAGGTCAAAGTTCATCATCATCAGGATCCAATCAGTTTCTTATCAAACAACCTGCTGCTGCTTCAACCTCTGTGGATCATCAGAACTCAGCTCTTCTTTCCTCCACTAAGATCTTCACCTCCACCTGCAGAGAGAAGAGAGAGTGAGAGAGGAGCTAACTTCCTGTCTGCAGCCTCTCTCCATCAGCTGTCAGTCAGTCATGCAGCATCATCCAGTAGAAAGAGCAGCAGCACTTCAGTCCTGTTCAGAGCAGCTGTGGAGCTTCATGTTCACGTGTTGGAGTGAAGCTCACACACCTGCAGAGACTTTCAGCATCAAGTGTGTTTCCTCTGCAGCTTTCACTCAAGTCCACAGAGGAACCAAAGTGCTGAGAGTCATGAAGCTTCATCACTGCACAAACACTGGAGGGATGGATTTCCTGCTGTTACATGTCAACTGCTGCTCCATTTCAACACACAAACTCTGTGTGCTGATGAACATCTCATCTGTTTCTGAACACATCAGCTGACTAAGAAACATGGAGGCTGTCACTGAACACATCTGGATGAAACAAAGGACAGATGTGATGAGTGGACTTCAGCAGTCTGGACCAGGGCTGTGTCAGATCATATTGTCCACAATAATACTGGTATAAATTTCATCCTGATAGAAAAAAGTCCCATCATGATGTTCACTGTAGAGCGACGACACCATGATGTTGTGTTGAAGGACACCTGGTAGTTGATTTTGTTCCTACATCATCACAAATATTGTTATTGAAAACTTTCAAAGAACATCTACTGACCCCAGAGTCTGCAGTTTATAGTCTGGACTCTTCACAAGATCCAACAGCTGCTGAACATCTGGAGCACGCAAGTTGTTGTAACTCAGGTCCAGTTGTGTCAGAAGGGAGGGGTTGGACTTCAAAGCTGAGACCAGAGAAGAACAGCTGATCTCTGACAACCTGCAGCCCATCAATCTGAATAAAGAATAAAAGATGTGAGCTGAAGCAACAGGATGCAGGTTCAAACTGAAATATGAACGAAATGATTGAAGTGGACAGAATTAGTTTTACTGGATGTCAGAAACACAAAAACTGAATCCATTCAAGGCCTAGCATTCCTTGAAGGAATGCATATCACCCGCCACCTTTCATCCCACAGTTTGACACTAAGATCATCTTGTGATGAGAAACTTGTAGCGTTTTGGTCAAACCTCGTAAATAACGTTATGAACCATCTCATGTGATATTCTGAGATCTCAGCTGGTCTGTTAGAGCTCAGAGTCTGGCTGGTGGACCACTCTCAGCTACTACCACTCCACACGTTCGATCAGGACAACAAGGAGGGGTTGTCTGATTTTATTTTGAAACACAAAAAATAATTCCAATAACGAGTTGTTTTTATGGTCAACAAGAGCAGCAACAGTCCACAATACACGTGTATTGTTTTCGGTTTTCGGTTTTCAAATCCCGGTTAAAAACTCACTACTACTCCATTGCTTTCAATGCCAGCTGATTTGTACTGGATCGTTTGATTTATGATCTGCAATGTTTTTATGTTTTTCGTGTTGTACTTCATTGTATGTGTTGCCTGTTGCGTGTTTGTTTGTCCAGCACTTTGGTGTGGACTTGTTCCTGTTTAAAGTGCTTTATAAATAAAATGGTATGGTATGGTATGGTATGAAAAGTCAAAGCATGAATTCCTTCAGACAACCATCCTGAATTTATGTAACTTTAACTTTATGACAGTTTGTGTTCTTTAGGGGAAACATCAACCACCTTACAGAAATGATTCAAAATACCGTACTCATGTTTTTTTTAATTCATGAATTACCGTACTTTTCGGCGACTAAGTCACTGGTTTTTTTTTACTCATTTGAATGTCCTGCGGCTTATACGCCGAAGCGTCACATTTATGGATTTTTCCCCATATTTTTAGACCAATTTTTGGCTCTGATATCGCCGTTTTTCATTTTGGCAAAAAAAATGGTGCAGTACCACTTTTGTCCGCTAGGGGGGACACTTCCAGAGAGTACACAGACTGTTTCTAGCTCGTGTGTCCGAAAAAACCCTCCTCTGCTCGCACTGACCCTGTCGCTGCCCGGCGTCCTGCTCTGGAGGTAAGAGCTACTAGCTGTGTTGTTAGCTGCATTTTTTTGGAAAATAACTCATAAACCACTGCAGATTTTCTTGAAACTTACAGAGCGTAATTATTTGGTGGTCATTTACAAACTGTTAGCTGCAGAAGATGTTTAGAGCTAAAAAAAATAAAATCGCTCTTTTAGCTTTGTTGTTAGCGGTATAGCTATCGCAAACAGATACCTACTGATAAACAGCTCTTAAACCACTCGACGGATATTTTTTAGGCTTTCATAGTGTAATTATATGGGTTTCATTTACAAACTGTTGACCTGTATGAGACATTTCAAAGTCAAAGTCAAAGTCAACTTTATTGTCAGATCTGCAATATGTACTGTACAGGACATACACAGGACCGAAATTGCGTTTCTCTCAGTCCCTCGGTGCAACAGTAAACATCTAAACATTGAAACACTGAAACATATAATAATAGACATAAGCATAAAATAGTAAAACTAACACTGTCCTGAGTTTTTTGCATAGTGGTATAAGAGTATGAAAATTTACACCAACTCTAAAACTAAAACATTAAACATTTAATGAACATAATACTGTCCTGAGTTTTTGCATACTAGTATAAAAAAGAGTATAAAAAGTATAACTAAAATAAACTAAAGGTTTCTAGCATTGACATTTGCAAAGTGGCAAAGCAGCGTATGAGTTAATGTACACAGTATATGTATGAGGTAGTAGTTGATGTTGTTATAGAGGCAAAAAGTGGCATATGCAGTAAGGCACATTGGGCATCCCTAAATAAGACCGTTCAGAGCACACTGTATATGTACCAGCAGTGGTGTAAATGTAAACAGTAGTAATTACATGTAAGCAGTAGTAATAAAAGTAAACAGTATTAATAAATGTAAACAGAGAATGTAAACAGTATTATGATTATAGGCAGTGATGTAATACAAACATTAGTGCAAGTTTATTTGAGATAAAATTCAAATTTTTACAATTTATTTTAGTAGCACACGCGACCATTTGGAAGACGTCAAACCGAAACAATTTAAATTCAGCAGATTTTACCATTTCGTGAATTGATTAAGGAACGGTTAAGCTCAGGAACCCTTGTGCTATAATGTCAGCTAAGAAATATATTTTTTCTCAGCAAACAAATAATTGTTTTTACCGCGTTAATCTTGTAAAGCTGGCTCGCTTCTGTGGCCGCCATTTTCAGCAAGGCAAATGAGGCGCTGACGAGTCGTGTAGCGGTGACGGATAATAGATGTGACTTATAGGGCGAAGCAGCGTATTTATGGATTCTTCCAAATAATTCCCAATAATTGGACAAAGCGGCTTACACACAGAAGCAACTTTTACCCCAAAAAAGTACGGTAGTCAAAATTTTTTAACTTTCTCAGCTTGAAATGAAAATATCTAATTTAAATGATAAAATTATTTTAAAGACCTTTAGGTTAAAAAAAACCTCCACATTTCAGGCTTTTTGTTTATTTGTTGTTTAATTGGGAGTGGTGGCGCAGAGGTTAAGAAGGTGAGCTTGTGATCGGAAGATCGCCGGTTCAAGCCCTGGTACCGACAACATTAAGAATGCGGGTGGGATAAGAGAAGCAGTCACACCTGTCTCCACTCTCATCTGCCCCACTCTGGGCCCATGAGCAAGGCGCTTAACCCCCACAATCTGCTCCCCTGGGAACCCTAGATATCAGCTCTCTGCTCCACAAGGAGGGCTGTGGTAGCTCGGCGGTCAGTGGTTGTGTCAGGAAGGGCATCCGGCGTAAAAACAAGTGCCAAGTCTTCGTGCGACTAGTTCACTGTGGCGACCCCTGAAGAAGGGAGAAGCCGAAAGAAGAAGGGGAAAAAAAGTTGTTAAATTTAATAAAAATATATTTTTTATGTCAGTTTGTGGGTAAAGAAAGTCATTTTCCTCCTTTAATTTGTCCAAAAGTATTTTTTGTTCATTTTTTAAGATTTCTGTTGAGTTTTTGAAGACCCTCCAGCCCCCCGGACCCTCCAGAACCGTTAGCTGAAAATGATGCTGCGTTTTTGTTAAATGTGCATGTGTTGCTCGGTGGTCAGACATGGAGGTTTTGTTTTCCTGAAAGTGTCCTCGTGCACGACACCAGTTTGTGTTTCATTAGTTCTTCTACTGAAGCAGATGTTTTAGCAGCTGCTGCATCAACTATTGACGTCCTGCTTTGGGGGAAGCCAACAGGAGTCAGACGTTCTGAGCTGAGGAGCGCACGATTCTTCAGCCTGCATGCACGTGGAACAGCTTCTCATACTAAATGTTGACTTGTGCACAATAAAAGTGTCTTTTTGCTCTTTACACTCCAACTAAAACTATTTTGTGGGACGAGACGAGACTCGGCAGCAGCGTCCAGCTGGGAACAACGCAGCACTTCCAGGGTACGTTGAAGTCTGTCCCGGTAATCTTTACAGAGGTTTACACATGGAACAAGGAAAACTTCACCAAGTCAGCTAATACAACAATTAAAAGTACAGAGATGAAGGTCAGAAACATTACTGATAGAAATGTTTTTATGATGAGACAAAGATGTGATGAAAAGTTGTATTCATAACAGTTTCAAACAGCTGATTGTCCCTGATGAACACTAAAGAGCCGTAAAGTTACTGTGAGCTTACAGGAGCATTTCAAACTATTCTGACTAAATAAAAGACTTTACAAGGATTTTTAGTCTTTGTCAGGAACATCTGTGGTTATTGACAGCACCAAAATAAAACATTAAAATGTGGGGCTGATTTTAGACCATCAAAGGGTTAAATGAATGAAACATTTATAACTGAATAAATTGTGAAGTATCAGGGAATGATTTTAGTTGGACAAACATAGAAAACCTCCAACAGCTGCAGTGAACTGACCTCAGAACCTCCAGTCTACAGTTTGGACTCTCCAGGAAACCACAGAGCTCCTTCACTCCAGAGTCAGACAGATTGTTGCTACTCAGATCCAGCTGTGTCAGATGGGAGGGGTTGGACTTCAGAGCTGAGACCAGAGAAGAACAGCTGATCTCTGAGAAACTGCATCTCTTCAATCTGAATAAAGAATAAAAGATGTGAGCTGAAGCAACAGGATGCAGGTTCAAACTGAAATATGAACTAAATGATTGAAGTGGACAGAATTAGTTTTACTGGATGTCAGAGACACAAAAACTGAATCCATTCAAGGTCGTAAACTTTTCATTTTAAACATTTCTCTACCTTTTACTACTTGCTAGAGTCTGACTGAGGTTATTAAAAAGATTGTTAAACATGTGAGTGGGTCATTAGGGGTGGGAACATGTACTGTAATCAGCCTCTCATGTTAAAGACAGAAGGGAAGGAAAAGGAACAGAAACACATCAAAAAATCTCTCCAAACATGTGGATATCCTAACTGGGGTTTTGTCAAGTCAGCGAGGAAGAAGAAAATACACAATAATGATCAGAAAAAGGTCAACAGACGAAAAAACATTGTCATCCCTTATGTGGCTGGACTATCAGAGAATTTCAGAAGGATTTTCAACAAACACAACATCCCAGTACATTTCAAACCCAGCAGGACTCTCAGACAGAGGCTGGTGCATCCTAAGGACAAAACACCTACACACAAACAGAGTGGTGTAGTGTATGAAGTCCAGTGCAGCGAGGACTGTCCAGACCTATACATTGGGGAAACTAAACAGCCTCTTCACAGACGAATGTCCCAACATAGGAGAGCAACCTCCTCTGGACAAAACTCAGCTGTTCACCTCCACCTCACGGACAAGGGACACTCTTTTGAGGACCAGAATGTGCACATTTTGGACAGAGAGCACAGGTGGTTTGAGAGGGGGGTGAAAGAAGCTGTGTATGTTAAAAGGGAAAAGCCTTCTCTTAACCGAGGGGGGGCCTCAGGTTTCAACTTTCAAAGACATATAATGCAGCTTTAAATCTGATTCCCAGACAGTTCACACCTGTTGAGAACAGAGTAGCTGCTTCTGTGAATTAGAGGAACAAAGACCTTAACAAACCCCCTACTGTTAAGCTGTGATGTGTTGATTCATCAATTTACATAGGATGGGTATGTTATCTCAGGTATGTGTGGGCGTTATTTCAGCTTCCAATTGGTGCGTGGCATGTCAGCATGTATATAACTTCACTGGCACACAGGCTGCTCCTTTGAATTGAAAAAGCCCTTTGGATAAAGAGTGAAACGTTTTCTGCAACAAATAAAGTCCAGTTGTTTTTGTATTGAGCGCTTGTTCTGATTTTATCATGTCCTGGACGACTGAGAATCTTCACCAGCTTTATGTTAACAGTAACAGTTCTGGTGTTTTCAAGTGAACATTGATGTGATCTCAGTCACACATTTGAAAAACTGATTTGTTTAGAGCCATAGAGGTGGAGATCCTGGACAACTTGTGGGTCACAACCCAAGAGTTAAGAATCTGTGCTTTAGTTCATCATTAAAGTTCCTCGTTTCTTTCTGCATCCTGGGGTCAACTCTCCAACCAGCTGTGACTCTCAGCTACTACCACATCACATTTTAGCTCACTGTCTGAAAAACTCCCCGTTACAGATGCTTTGGTACAGGCTAAGGTTGATTATCTGTGGCGGCCATCTTGAATCTGGTTAACAACCACAGTTCATCAGTTCTAGATGTTCATCTAATGATGACTTTCTAAGAGTTTATTACAATATTTTCTGTGATTTATGAGATATTTTGCTAATAAACAAACTGCACACAGACTAAGCAGAAACAGGTAAAAACATGATCGCTCTTCCATCTCCTTCAGTGCTGAGACAACTGTTTCATGTTGAATCCAGGAAAAGTGATTTAAAGGTTAAAACAAGCAGCAAACATGTTTTTGTTCTAAAAAGGTATTTAACGGTATACGTTTGGAAAGAGAAACTTCAAAACAGACGTGTTCAAGTTGAACTTTTGAAATGAATGAAACTTTTATAACTGAATAAATTGTGAAGTATCAGGGAATGATTTTAGTTGGACAAACATAGAAAACCTCCAAAAGCTGCAGTGAACTGACCTCAGAACCTCCAGTCTACAGTTTGGACTCTCCAGGAAACCACAGAGCTCCTTCACTCCAGAGTCAGACAGATTGTTCTGACTCAGGTCCAGTTGTGTCAGATGGGAGGAGTTGGACTTCAGAGCTGAGACCAGAGAAGAACAGCTGATCTCTGACAACAAGCAGTCCTCCAATCTGAATAAAGAATAAAAGATGTGAGTTGAAGCAACAGGATGCAGGTTCAAACTGAAATATGAACTAAATGATTGAAGTGGACAGAATTAGTTTTACTGGATGTCAGAGACACAAAAACTGAATCCATTCAAGGCCTAGCATTCCTTGAAGGAATGCATATCACCCGCCACCTTTCATCCCACAGTTTGACACTAAGATCATCTTGTGATGAGAAACTTGTAGCGTTTTGGTCAAACCTTGTAAATAACGCTGTGAACCATCTCATGTGATATTCTGAGATCTCAGCTGGTCTGTTAGAGCTCAGAGTCTGGCTGGTGGACCACTCTCAGCTACTACCACTCCACAAGATAGATCAAGACAAATAGGAGGTTTCTTGATTTTCAAAATAAAACACAAAATAGCAGCACGGTGGCACATCTGGTAGAGCTGCTGCCTCTCTGCGAGTAGGTCCCTGGTTCAAATCCTATTCCGGGGGCCATTCTGGGTGCAGTTTGCATGTTCTCTTCGTGCATAGGCGAGTTTTTTCCAGGTACTCCGGTTTCCTCCCACAGACAAAAAACATGCATGTTAGACTGATTGGTAACTCTAAATTGTTTCTAGGTGTGAGTGAGAGAGTGAATGGTTCTTTGTCTAAATGTCCCTGTGATGGACTGGAGACATGTGATGGGTGTACACCACCCCTTGCACAGTGATTGCTGGACACAAGCACAAGCGACCCCCGTGACCCAAAATGGAAGAAGTGGGTAAAAGATAATGGATGAAATACAAAATATTCATAACAAATATGGTGTTTTCTTTTTATGGTCAACAAAAGCAGCAACAGTACACAACACATGTGTTAGTAAAATATCAGAGTACTGTAATGAAAAGTCAAAGCATGAATTCCTTCAGACAACCATCCTGAATTTATGTAACTTTAATTAAAAATAAAAATAAATGTCACATTTTTGTCATCTGTGTATGTTTCCCATACAAGACGAAATTCGTCTCTGCATTTAACCAACCACCACCAGGTGGTGCAGTGGGCAGCCATAGAAAGCGCCCGGGGAGCTGGGGAAATAGGTGTGCACTCATAGACACCCCAAGGTGTGTAGTGGCCGGGGCCGGGGTGTTCTTTAGTGGAAACATCAACCACCTTACAGAAATGGTTCAAAATACTCATGTTTTATTATTTGATTCATGAATTAGTCAACATTTTTTAACTTCCTCAGCTTGAAATGAAAATATCTAATTTAAATGACAAAAGTTTTAAAGACCTTCAGGTAAAAAAAAAAAAAAAACTCCACATTTCAGGTTTTTTGTTTATTTGTTGTTAAAATGAACAAAAATATATTTTTGTGGCAGTTTGTGGGTAAAGAAAGTCATTTCCCTCTTTTAATTTGTCCAAAATTATTTTTTGTTAATTTTTTTAAGATTTCAGTTGAAAGATTTTGAAGACCCTCCTTTTAGACCATCAAAGGGTTAAATGAATGAAACATTTATAACTGAATAAATTGTGAAGTATCAGGGAATGATTTTAGTTGGACAAACATAGAAAACCTCCAACAGCTGCAGTGAACTGACCTCAGAACCTCCAGTCTACAGTTTGGACTCTCCAGGAAACCACAGAGTTCCTTCACTACAGAGTCAGACAGCTGATTCAGACTCAGGTCCAGTTGTGTCAGATGGGAGGGGTTGGACTTCAGAGCTGAGCCCAAAGAAGAACAGCTGATCTTTGACAACTTGCAGTTCTCCAATCTGAATAAAGAATAAAAGATGTGAGCTGAAGTCAACAGGATGCAGGTTCAAACTGAAATATGAACTAAATGATTGAAGTGGACAGAATTAGTTTTACTGGATGTCAGAGACACAAAAACTGAATCCATTCAAGGTCGTAAACTTTTCATTTTAAACATTACTCTAACTTTTGCTACTTGCTAGAGTCTGAGGTTATTAAAAAGCTCATTAAACATGTGAGTGGGTCGTTAGCGCCACCAAGGGGTGGGAACATGTACTGCACATATGTCAAAGTCAAGGCCCGCGGGCCAGATCCGGCCCACAAATATCTATGGCCCCCTGGATGATATTTAATGACTATTAGAACCGGCCCGCAGGCCACAGCCGCCCACTGGTGTTTTGCACGCACCAACACTACATTCCCCACAATGCAACGGTAGTAGGGATGGGGCTGATCCGATCCGGAGTGTGTCTCATGAACCCAAAGTAATAAAATCCGCCTCACGTCACATTCAGTAAATCCATTTCATAGTTTGCAGCCAGCTACAGCGTGCGGACTGTGAGTAGCACTTCAGCTAACAGCTAGCTAACTTTTTATCGTAACATATCCGCTGTGTGGAAGTATTTTACACTAAACACCGCAAGACAGCAACGTGCAATGTCTACAGAGACACAGCGCCACAGTGGCCACATTAAACCGCAGTCAAGTTAGTTTTACATTGGACATTCGAGCTCTGGGGTTTCAGCGGGACACCACTCTCACTGAACAGAAACAGGGAGACCAACCGCAGCCAGCTGCGTCCAGTCCGACCCGCTGTCTGACCGTCTTGTAGGAGGGACAGGCTGAGAGCGGCTGACCGAAATCAGAGTGCCCGACCCGGATTGAACAAGAAAAACACACCGCTGAAACCATGGAGCTCAAATGTTCACCGAGAAGTTGCTAAACTTCATTGTAATTTATGACCAACTGCTGTCAGCTGTAGAAAATGAAGGATTTCACAGCTTGATACTTACAGCCAACAGTAAACAATAAAAAAAAGCATATTAATTAAAAATCACAAGAAAACTATTAAAAAACAAAACGAAACATAAACAGCTACATTATAAAACAATGTAAAATACTAAAAGCAGGAACATGTCTGTGTTGATTTATGCCATGAACGTAGCTGATGTAAAGCTATTTAATATTTTATTTAATTAATTTATTCATTCATTTAAAAGAGACGAAATAAAACAAATTCATCAAAAAGAAAACACTGAATGAAAAGAGTGCAGAAAGAAGAAAAAAAATCTTATATCACCCCCTTATAATAAACATTGAACCAGTCCGGCCCTTGGCTTGTAGCAAATTGTATGAATTGTTTATTGGAGTAAAAGGGGCAGAAAAAATAAGATTTTTTCTTCTTCTGCCGCCTTTCATTTTATATATTTTTTCTCTTTTATTGTATTGTATTGTTTTGTTGCTTTAATCATAAAATGAATGAATAAATAAAAAAAAAATATATATATATATTTTTTTTTTATTGTTTTTTGGCCCTCGGTGTATTTGACTTTGACGCCCCTGATGTACTGTAATCAGCCTCTCATGTTAACAGTAACAGTTCTGGTGTTTTCAAGTGAACATTGATGTGATCTCAGTCCCTCATTTGAAAAACTGATTTGTTTACCAGTGATGTGCGGTCAGGGGAGGCAAGTGAGGCCACGCCTCACCTGTCATCACGGAAAGAAAAAAATGTAAATTGAAAAAATAAATAATTATTGTATTTATCCTTTGATTTGTACTATAAACTTATTTTACTTAAAACTAAACCAGTTTTAAGTTATTTTTTAATTCAAAATCACAGATTTTTCTTACTTAGCATTCAAATACTGAGAAGACGTGCGCAGAGAGGCACCGGCAGCTCCACTTCACCAGATTGCGCAATCACTCGGCTGATGTGCTGCATGCTACAGTGAGCCCGTATTCCTGCCCCTTTTATGTCGCTATTAAAATGTCCAAATACTTTTGCTATTTAAACTACATTTCTATAGTTTAGCTGGTGAATATAATGTATAGTGTTTTGTCTAAAACTGTATGCGTGTGTGACGTAACGTGTTTCTTGTGCTGAGCGATCATAAAACAGTGATAAAAGGTGCCGTGCGAGGCAAGCCGCATGGAGGAGGAGGCGGGGCTAGTGAGCTCATCCTGCTTGAGCCTCCTCCTGCAGCGCTCCACTTGCAGGAGGAAGTGAAAGAATACGAAGTGAAAGAATACGAAGAAATCTTATTTTATCTGCCCCTTTTTCATAAACAAAAGAAGTTCAAACAATAATTATCTATAAGTAACAGAGCAATAACGAGTAACTTACAATCTACAAATATCTAAAACATTATACACTTAACTAAAAGTTTTAGTATTTTGTTAACAATTTAGTTTTGATAATTTTTTTAAACATAAGCACTAGGGCTGCAACAACGAATCAATAAAACCGATAAAATTCGATTTTTAAAAGCGTTGGCAACTAATTTGATCATCGATTTGTTGTGTCGCGCGATTATGCTTCTTTCACGGCACTTCGGAGCCGTTTTGTTCACCGGTAGAGCTTTGTCAATGCTGGCTGACTGAATAAAGTTACAAAAAAACAACAACTCTGTAGCGCGCTGGTTGCGTGAGAGTTGAACAGAGCGACGGGGGGAGGTGGAAGGAGAGCAGAGGCGTTGTTTTCAAATGAAATTAAGTAGATTTTACAAATGAACGACGCAGAGAAAACTTTTCGACTCAAGTCCTTCAAAGAGTGGGAGAACTTGACGCTTCACAAAGATTAAAAAAACTGCGCAACATGCATCTTTGGAAAAGTGACGACACGACACAGGAGAACCACAGAGATAAACGTAAACATGACAGTCGTAAGGAAGGAAGAGCAGCAGGTAAGTCTCTACGGTCAGTGTACCTTTCGTTATGAATAATGAAATGACAAGTCGTTTATTGTTTTTTTTATTTTTGATTCTCAATGAAAAAACAATTGAACGAAAGGTACACTGACCCTCTACATTAAACCACATTTGTTCTGTTTCAAAGTGAGAAAACGTAATGTCAGTGTCTGGTAGCTGAAGCTGCTGCTTGTTTCTTAGCTGTGACAGTGATGGAGAACGTGTGTGTTTTTATTTTTAATGTAATGGTACAAGCAGTGTCTAAATGTGATTTATAAATAAATCTAACACAAAGATGGTGATAATTTAATGATTTAGCTTCAACTTTTAATTTGCTGGCAAAGTCTGAAGACACTGCATTGTATGGAAGGATGAATTGCATTTAAACATGAATTACAGTAATGTATTTAATCTACTCGTGTGTAATTAGTATTTTGTGTGTGTGTGTGTGTGTGTGTGTGTTTAATTGCTCTTTGGGCTACTTATTTGCCTAACCTAGCACTGTAAGTGAAACAAGGCATTTCTTGAGTTGCTGTAAATTATACTATAATACATATAAACTCTCTCTCATTCCAGAACACAACAAACAATGACAGCCTTCATGATGGAGACTTCATGCACACCACAGCAAGCAGCAGAGACTGAAAGATCCTTAAATGAGCATCACTGATATGAGGTCTCTGTCGATGGTTGAAGACGAAGGCTTCACTACAATGATCCACCCTTTAAATCCAGGTTACATGATCCACAATGGTAAATGGACTGTACATTACTTATATAGCACCTTTCTATCTAATTGATACTCAAAGTGCTTTACACTACAATCTGGCATTTACCCATTCATACACTCTACTAGATTACAAAGCTAATTGAACAAATCATTCTAAAGAGACTAATCAGAGCTTAAGCTCACATTCATACGACTATGGGACACACATTGGAGGCGATGAGGGGTTCAGTGTCTTGCCCATCGACACTTCGGCATGTGACTGCTGGTGGATTCCAACCCCCAACTTTTGCATTGGAGGACGACTGCTCTAACAACTCAGCCACAGTCGCCCCATCCAGGTTAAAACAATCCACACCTTTAATCCAGGTTACACTCTTCCCTCAAGGACACATTTACAAAGTAGCTACATATTGTGGAGGCATAAAGCATAAATTTGTATATATGTTTTTGCGTACATAATTTTTTTTTCTTGAAGCTATTTGACTAACTTTTTATTTTTTAATTATTCAATATTTTACTAACAGAATGGTCAAGTAGCAACCTGTTTTTTGTGCGATTTGATATGTCAGTCAAATTTTAAAATAAAGAGGTGATAATTAAAACTTTTTCCTTTTGTTTATTAATTTTTATTTTTTTGCCGATTCATTGATGAATCGGGAAAAAATAATCGGCCGATTAATCAATTATTGAAATAATCGTTAGTTGCAGCCCTAATAAGCACAGAGTTTACATTTTTAACATAATTTCCCAAACCATTCCACAATTCAACTCCCTGTATGAAATAAACCATCCCTTCAAACTAGTTCTGCAAAAATTTCAGTTCCCTTTAGACTGTAGCAGCTTTCTCTCTTAACAAAATACATTTGAACATTTGAGGGTTCCATTACTAACAAAATATTATAGTACACCAAATCATAAAACTTCAGTACTTTGAGTTGTTTAAATAATATATTAGATGGATGACAGTAAGGCTTTCTTGTAATAATTCTCACAGCTCTTTTCTGTAAAATAAAAATAGACTTTGTTTTAGTTTAATTTAATTTATAAGTAAAGGTAAGACTAAACTAAAATTTTCTCCAAATTAAATGTGCTTTTTTGTGTGCTAGAGTTTGTATGTGTAAAGATTGCAGATATGTGCTGGTGAAGATTCTCAGTCGTCCAGGACATGATAAAATCAAAAAAGGCGTTCAATACAAGAACAACTGGACTTTATTTGTTGTAGAAAACCCATCCGGGGAGATTTATCAATTCAGTGAGCAGACTGTGTGCGCGTGGAGTTATAACAGTCTTAGATGTCACGCACCCACCTATGTAAATTGAAAGCTGAGATAACACATACCGGTACATGTAATGTGCAAATTTTGGACAGGGAGCAAAGGTGGTTTGAGAGGGGTGTGAAGGAAGCTGTTTATATCAAGAAAGAACGGCCCTCGCTTAAAGGTGCTATGTGTAACTTTCTGTAGAGTGCAGAACTTAGAAAAATTTTCAACAGGCAAAGCATTCTGATCCCTCCCCATCAGAGCCATATATGGCTCTGAGGGGGAGGCTCTGCTGAAATTCAAATTCAAGCTCTGTTTTTATTGGCTGATTCAAATTCAAGCTCTGTTTTTATTGGCTGGTTACAAACTCTGTTTTTATTGGCTGGTTAAGGACGGGTCACTCTGTGTTTTTAGTGTTTTTATAAATGCTGATAGAGAAGCAAGGGGACTATAGTTTTTTCAGAGATTACTTTGTCTAACATCAGTCTGTCAGTAGATAGTGACAGAGTGAAGAAATATGTTAAAAATATATAGTTAGAAAAGTTACAGACTGCATTACAAAGTTACATTCACCATTCCGGATGCTTGGAAAACAGCCTTTGTTCTTCCTTTGCTGAAGGGAGGTGACCCCACCTCATTGAACAATTATCGACCGATCTCTAAACTCTGCATCTTAGCCAAGGTTCTAGAAAAACTGATAAACTCTCAGATCAAAAACTATCTGGACTCATTTAACATCTTACCTCTTCATCAATCTGGTTTCAGGAAAAAACACAGCACAACAACTGCTTCTCTGAAGGTTCTGAATGATGTTGTTGAAGCATTGGATGCTAAGGACTATTGTGCTGCACTTTTCTTAGACCTGTCTAAAGCTTTTGACACTGTGGATCATAACATCCTGTGTCATAAGCTCTCAGAAATCGGTTTCTCTGATCACACCATCGGTTGGTTTTCTAACTATCTTTCCAATCGGAGGCAATGTGTTCAACATAACGGTACTTTTTCCAGCTATTTAACAGTTAAAAATGGTGTACCACAAGGCTCAGTTTTAGGACCCACTCTCTTTACAATCTACATAGCTAATGTAGGTCACTGCATCCCTGATGCATCCTTACATTTCTATGCTGATGATACAGTTGTTTATTGCCGAGCTAAAACAGTAGCTAAGGCTTTCCAGTTACTGCAATCCGCTTTTGACATCATCCAGTCAGATTTGTTCCGTCTCAAACTTGTCCTAAATGCTGATAAAACAAAAGGGATGTTTTTTTCAAATAGGAAGGCGGTTCCAGCAGATCCTCCTCTGATTTTATCTTCAAATGGTGTCCCTATTGAGTTTGTTGATTCCTATAAATATCTGGGTATCCTGATCGATTCACATCTCTCTTTTAAACTCCACGTGGAAAACCTAGTGAAGAAACTGAAAGTTAAACTGGGTTTCTTTTTCAGAAACAGATCATGTCTAACACTGAATGTTAGGAAACGCCTTGTATCTGTGACTTTCCTTCCCTCCATTGATTACGGTGACATTCTCTACATGAATGCTCCTACAAGCACCCTGCGGATGTTGGATGTTGTCTATCATGGTGCACTAAGATTCATAACTGGCTGTGATTATCGTACCCACCACTGCACCCTGTATTCACTGGTTAACTGGACATCATTAACCTCACGCAGACTCTTCCACTGGTACATTTTCATCTTTAAATCACTTCTTGGTCTGCTGCCCTCATACATCTCCTCCTACATGTCTTTGCGTGAGTGCAGCTACAGCGTGCGCTCTCAGGACATGATTACCTGCAGTGTTCCGTCAGTGAGGACTGAACTTGGAAAAAGGGCCTTCTCCTACTCCGCTCCTGCTTCATGGAATATCTTACAAAAAGATCTGAAGCTCTCGACCTTGACTTCTCTAAATGGTTTTCAGAATCTGTTGGAATCCTGGCAAAAACCAATGCAGATTTGTTCCTGTCTTTGATTTTATACGTCTACCTTATAATGTTTTGCTAGTTTTTTGATACTTTGTTAAAAAAAAAAAAAAAAAAAATCTTTTGTTTTTTTCTCTCTTTTTGTTTTCTATTGTTTATTGTTTGTTTGTTTATTGTTTATTGTTTAAGGAAATTCTACCACTGCTGTTCATTGTTCTTTAGTTTTAGCAGGTCGCTTTCGTAAATGAGCCCATGAGGTTCAAAAGATTTACCTGACTAAATAAAGGTTGAATGAATGAATGAACATAGTGCAGCTTTAATAGAGGAGGAGGCCTGGGATTTCAACTTTCCAAGACTTATAATACAGTTTTGGGACTGATTCCCAGACGTTTTACACCGGATGGGAGCAGAGGTGTCTTGTCTGGGAATTAGACTAGCAAGTTTTTGGCTGCATCTCAATTCAGGGGCTGCGTCCTCATGAGGACCCAGCCTAGCTGGGCCGAGTAGGCCACACACTCACAAGACCGGGTGGGCTGAGCGAAACTGCTGAAATGGGACGGTCTAGCCTTCAGGTTTGCCGGCCTTGAAGTGGGTGGGGCGTTCTCTTGAAGTGGGTGGGAAGTTCTTGTGTGCCGCTTGTGGAAAGAGAAGGGACGCCGCTAAAATATATTAGTTAGCTGAATACATGTATATATATTAGTGTTTCTGAGTTTACTGTTTGTTAAAGGAGACCACATATAGGTATTTAAAATTTTTATGTTATGTCTGTGTGCTATCTTGACAATATTAATTCATTTTAATACACAAAATAATTCTTAGATAATTAATTATACCCTTTTTAATTCTGCCATTTTTAACTTTCGTTTTGAACGACCGGTTTCTTGAAGTCCACGCCCTTCAACGATCTGTTAACGCCCTCTGTAACAGCCAGTATCTGTAATGTGTTGTTGTTTTAAAATTAGCTCTTTTTTTATTACTCATTTGACTTACTGTTAGTGTTAGCTTAAGATAACTTACCGAAACCCGTCTGAGCGCGCCGCAGTTTGCTGCTCCTTTTAGCATTAGACCACCCGAATCCGAAGCTAATGTTAGCTTGTTCCTCTTCCGGTTTTCGCCAGCTCCGCTCGTTGCACGCGGAGATTTTGGGAGTTATCGCTGTTCCAGTCAAGACACACACAAAGTTCACCAAGTGTCTCCCGTAAATTAATCCGTAAGGAGAAGGTCCTCACTGCTGCGAGCCTGCTGCGAGGCTGAAATGAGGCTGTACAGTTGAAGCTCCGCTCCATCGCGCCAGAAGAGGGTCCCGTCGCAACCGGTCCCTACGCCGGGGGTCCGCTCGTTTAATTTTTGCCGGCTGCGCGTTGGGAGCGATCGCAAATACACTAAAAATTGAACTAAAACATAAAAATAACAATTATACTTTATTTATAAAGCCATTTAAAAAAACCACAGCTGCAACAAAGTGCTGTACACATGAAATTAAGAACATATAAACAAAAGATGAGATGAAATCATGAAAAACAACAGTCATGTGTTTAATACAGAAGTGGGTTGAGCCTAACCAGGGGTTGCTAGGTGAGGGGCTGGACTCAGGTTTGAGGTGATTGGCTACGGCTTGTGACGTCAATAACTGCAGGAAGTGTGAATCCAGGTGTATTTATCAAAAATAAATAAATCTACTTAGAGTAAATAAACCACTGGGTGCATTTTTTTGGCACAAGGACTGTTTTTTTATGAAGTAAATACCCAAAGTTGAGTAAAAAAAACATTAAAAAGTGAATTTTGCATCTGTGGTCCCCTTTAAGAACTGATTATAAATCAGCTTATTAAGGGCGATCTGTTAAAACCCAGAGTGGACCTACGAAATGCAAGTTGTCCAGTAGCTCAGTTGGTTAATCAACCTGCGGTTGGCGCAGAGATGCTTTTCTCGAAGCTGGTTCGAATCTCACTCGGTACGGTTAAAACTTATTTTACGTTTGTCTTTTATTGGATAAAAAAATGAGGACTGAGATTAAAAGGAAGGAGTTTGTGAAACTCCTTTTTTTTTATCCAATAAAAGACAAACGTAAAATAAGTTTTAACCGTACCGAGTGAGATTCGAACCAGCTTCGAGAAAAGTATCTCTGCACCAATCGCAAGTTGATTAACCAACTGAGCTACTGGACAACTTGCATTTCGTAGGTCCACTCTGGGTTTTAAAAGATTGCCCCTCAGAAAATCCTTGCTACGCACGTGTAAAATAATCTGATTTGTAATCAGTTCTTCAAAAACAGTAAACTCAGAAACACTAATATACTGTATATTCAGCTAACACATTTTTTTTAGTCATTTCTGTAGTAAAATTTTAATGAGATATATTCGAGCTGAGGTTGTTTGAGATGACTAAATAAAGGTTGAATGAATATTCGCGCTGAGGTTGTTGTTAAAACGAGCTGATGACTCAACAACACGCAGCAGCCCCGACCCTGCACGCAGAAAGTCCCCCCCCCCCCCGCGAAATCTCTGCTGGCGCTATGAATTCTGGGATAGCCTCCGTCTTGAAGGTTCCACGGATGCATCCTTCGATTTCGGCAGGAAGTAGGCCGCATTCCTCGGCCGCATGAGGAGGAGTCTTCGAATTGGGACAGTCCTCCGCGCGGGGCAATGACGTATGCGGCCGACAAATGCGCACTCATGAGGATGCAGCCCCTGAATTGAGACACAGCCTTTGAGAAGCCTATGCTGTTGGGATGTGTAGGTGTGATTTTCAATTTACATACAATTGTGTGTCTTCTGTCAAAGACCTTAAGAAACCCTACTGTTAAGGTGTGATTCGCCAATTTACATGTACAGGTATGTGTTATCTCAGCTTTCAATTTACATAGGTGGGTGCGTGACATCTAAGACTGTTATAATTCCACGCGCACACAGTCTGCTCATTGAATTGATAAAGCTCCCCGGATGGGAAGCGAAACGTTTTCTGCAACAAATAAAGTCCAGTTGTTCTTGTATTGAACGCCTTTTTTGATTGTTGATATGAGATTTTAAACACAACCCTTTAACTGCTGTCAATCAAATGGCGAATAAACTACTCTGTAGGGTTCATGTATTATAAAAGAAAATAATGCTATCCAAAGTATCCAAAGCGTTGAAGAAGCTATGGCAGACAGAAGCCAAAACGTGGAGAACAATTTTTTGACTGTTTTTTATTATACATATGAAAAAAAACTGCACAGTGCCTCACCAGCCATGAACCTCACCGCATGTCACTGGTTTAGACCCATAGAGGTGGGGATCCTGGACAACTTGTGGGTCACCACCCAACAGTTAAGAATCTGTGCTTTAGTTCATCATTAAAGTTCCTCGTTTCTTTCTGCATCCTGGGGTCAACTCTCCAACCAGCTGTGACTCTCAGCTACTACCACACCACATTTTAGCTCACTATCTGAAAAACTCCCTGTTACAGATGCTTTGGTACAGGCTAAGGTGGATTATCTGTGGCGGCCATCTTGAATCTGGTTAACAACCACTTTTGCAGATTTGTAAATCCAGCCCCATTCTTCACATTTGAGCAACAAATATTTAAAGTTGGCTCTTTGAAAATATTTTACTGTATTTTAGTTTATAGACCTCCAGGTACAACTAATGTATTTTTTATCAGAATTCACTGATTTGCTGTCCTCCATTAATAAGTTGGAGAATGTTTTGGGTGATTTTAATTTACACATTGATGATGTTACCTGTAAGGCAGCAGCATACCTTATATCTATCAAAGACTCATTTAACTTTACTCAGCATGTGTGTGTCCCCACTCATTATAAAGGCCATACACTGGACCTTGTTTTTTTTATTTAGGTCTGGATGTGGAAGATGTTTGTGTGGTGATCACAAATGTATTTATTTTAATGTCTTTCAGTCCTGATCCAGCTCCTTCTAGCCTTTTGATCCAAAGGTGGATCATCTCTGAGCACACTCCTGAAGCTTTTATTTCTATATTTGATTCTGCCTCTTTAGATTATGATATCATGAATGTGGATTCAGTTGTTTCTTGTTTAACACCCACTGTATGGAAATATTGGACATTATAGCACCTTTAAAACAGAGCACTGTCCAGTACACAAGCTGTCCTTGGATCAACAGTGAAATCCTTAGTTTGAGGAGAACATGTCAGAAAACTGAACGTTTGTGGAAACGTACTGGACTGGTGGTTCACAGACTACAGTACACCTTAAAGAACTGTCCAGCTCTTTGAATGAGATGCTCAAGACTGCCAGATCTCGTTATTTTGTTAATGTCATCAATTCCAAAAGACAAAATCCAAAAATGTCATTTGATTCAATCAAGAATATTGTCTCTCCAGCATTTTTGTCTCCAAGTGCTTTCACGTATGCAAATTACAATCGGTTTTAAATTATTTCATCGATAAAGTTACCAACATTAGGGCTAGTATTTGTCCTTCACCTTCCATTCTTCTGGTTCCTTTATCACTGACCCCTGATAAGTGGTCCTCTTTTACCCCAGTTTCCATTAAGGACATCTTAGATCTAATAGTTCATACGACACTGTCATCAAGTCCCCCTGATGTCCTCCCTACGTCTCTTTTTAAATATATTTTTATCTGTATTGGCCCCAGTGTTGTACAAGTGATAAATTCTTCTCTTTGTTCTGGAACTGTCCCACACTGTTTTAAAACTGCTGTCATCTGTCCTTTGCTAAAAAAAAAAAAGCCAAACTTGGATTATTTGTTGCCTGAAAACTACAGACCCATCTCCAAACTTACCCTTCTATCAAAGATCCTTGAGAAGGTTGTAGCACAACAATTAAACTGCTTCTTGGA
>JBBPBX010039138.1:0-13394 GCA_038048925.1 Garcialebias charrua
AAGCTAAAGCCTCTTTTTCAATGGTTGAGTACTGCTTTTGATGTTTATTTAGCTTTCTGGAATAATAAGAGACCGGATGATCTATTCCATCAGCACCTTCTTGTAGCAGGACAGCTCCCACGCCAGTGTCACAAGCATCCACGGCAACTTTAAAGGGGACATCAAACCGAGGAGCGGATAACACAGGAGCAGAGACCAATAGCGACTTTGTTTGCTCAAAGGCTGTCTGACAACTCTCAGACCAATTAAAAGCCACTTTTGGACTAAGAAGGTCCGTCAAAGGGGCAGCTACAGAGGAGAAATTCCTACAAAATCCCCTGTAATAACCAACCATTGCTAGGAAGCGTCTTAGTTCAGTACGAGAGGTGGGAACGGGTACAGAGAGGATAGCCTCTACTTTGGCTTCCACCGGACGTACTTGACCTCTTCCAACCTTTTTCCCAAGATAGGTCACTGTTGCGTGACCAAATTGACATTTTGACAGGTTAACTGTCAAATTGGCTTCTTTAAGACGAGTAAACACTTCCTGTAAGTGTCTTAAGTGGTCCTCCCACGTTTTTGAGAAGATCACCACGTCATCAAGGTATGCTTCACAAAACTGTAAGCCAGAGAGAACAATATTCATCAATCTTTGAAAGGTGGCAGGAGCATTGCACATACCAAATGCCATAACCTTGTACTGTAAAAAATTATCAGGTGTGACAAAGGCAGAAATCTCCTGGCCACGTGGTGTTAAAGGAACTTGCCAGTATCCTTTTAACAAATCCAAAGTTGTTACATACTGAGCGGCTCCTACATGGTCGACGCAGTCTTCCATACGAGGTAACGGGTAACAATCAGGTTTTGTTACCGAGTTAACCTTTCTGTAGTCTGTACAAAACCTATCACCACCATCATGCTTGGTAGCTATCAGACATGGAGAACTCCAAGCACTACAACTCGGAACAGCTATCTCGTGGTCTAACATGTATTGTACTTGTTCTTGTAAGCGTTGTCGCTTACTTGGATTCACTCGATATGGGTGTTGTTTAATAGGTCGAGTGTCACCCACGTCAATATCATGCTGTATCAATCCTGTTTGAGAGGGAGTATCTGAAAACAAACAGGGATTTATAGCAAACAATCGTTTTAGATCCTCACTCTTGAGACGTTCAAGATGAGTAAACATCAAATCCAAGTTGTCTAAGTAGTGTGTATTTGACAGTTTTCCTTCCATCTCAACAGGGGGAAAACTATCTGTGTCATTTTCAGCACTGGATAGCTCCCGCCGGTCTGGATCAGACTCAGTCACTCCAAGAACACACACACTCTCAATTTTTGTCTCAGTGGGGTCATGATACGGCTTAATCATATTGACATGACACAATCGAGTGGTACGTTGTCTGTCAGGTGTAGAGATCAGGTAGTCACGATCAGACAACTTTCTCTGAACAACATACGGGCCACAATAGCGGGCTTGCAAACTAGAGCCAGGGACGGGTAGTATGATTAATACTTTGTCTCCTGGTTTAAAAGTTCTCTCTACAGCTTTCTTATCAAAAAATGACTTCATTTTTACTTGGGCTTTCTTCATATTGTTTTGGGCTATTTCACAAGCACGAAGTAGTTTTAAACGAAAGTCACTGACATAATTTAACAGATCTTTCTCAGTGTCTTCGCACAACCATTTTTCCTTTAACAGCTTCAGAGGTCCACGAACTGTGTGAGCAAACACCAGTTCAGCAGGACTGAAACCTAATGATTCTTGAATCACTTCGCGTATAGCAAACAATTGCAAATGTACCCCTTCATCCCAATCTTTTTCAAAGTCCATGCAGTATGTACGTAACATGGTCTTTAAGGTCTGGTGAAATCTCTCAAGGGCCCCTTGGCTTTCAGGGTGGTAAGCTGTAGAAGGAGAGTGTTTTATGTCCAGTTGTTCTAAAACTTGTTGAAAAACTCTGGACATAAAGTTACTCCCTCTGTCAGTCTGTATCACTCGGGGTAATCCAAACACTGAAAAAAAACGAGTGAGTACCTTAACCACCACTGGTGTAGTTATTTTTCTTACTGGAAATACTTCAGGAAACCGGGTGGATGTGCACATCACGGTGACCAGAAATTTGTTTCCAGCTTTAGTTCTGGGCAAGGGCCCAACACAGTCCACTAATATACGCTCGAAAGGCTCTGTCACTGCAGGGATTGGGAATAAAGGTGCTCGTGGGATCGTTTGGTTAGGTTTACCGACCACTTGACAAACATGACAGGATCTGCAATGTCGGGTGACATCTTTCTTTAAACCGGGCCAGAAGAAATGGTGCAATATTCGGTCATAAGTTTTTCTAACACCCAGATGACCAGCTAAGGGACTATCGTGAGCTAATCGTAAAACTTCAGCCCGGTAAGGTGCAGGAAGCACAATTTGTATAACACTATGCCAATCCTCACCCTGTGGAACAGTTAAAGGCATCCACTTTCGCATCAATATACCATGACTAAAAAAGAAACCAGTGTTTACTGAGTCAGGGTTATCAGGTAAAGTGTCCTGAAAGAAGGTTTTTAAGGTATCATCCTTTTTCTGCATTTCAATCAACTGTTGTCTTGATACCAAAAGTTTTTCATTATCTTTCTCTGTCAAACTCACTTCCGTTTTTACAGGAACTGTGTCACCATCATCATTCATCATGAAACTATCCCTTAAGTTTATTTCTTCACTGGTATCAACACAATTTTCTGCTTGTTGGCGTTTGTGAGCAGCACGGGTAACTGCACATGACGTGAAGACTTCAGGAAATGTACAAGCCATTTCATCAGGTTGTGTACTAAGTACAGGAACAGGAGTTACGTCAGGAGTGACCAATACGCGTCCTCCTGCCAAGTCATTCCCCATAATCATGGAAACACCAGATATGGGAAACTCTGGTCTCAACCCCACGACAACTTCTCCTGAACAAAGTTCTGAATTAATTATTATTTTGGCTAAAGGAACATCAACATCTAACATGTTAAAGCCACGTATAGGTAGCTTTGCTTTTATCATGTTCCTGTCACTCAGGGGCAGTACACTGTCTAATATAAAGGACTGAGATGCAGCAGTATCACGAAGAATCTTTATGGGTACCTTTTTATCAGAATGAGAGGTAGAAACGAACCCATCCATAATGAAGGGGTGAAATCCATCATTCTCAACAGCATCTGTGGTAGAAGACAACTGATTATTCACAGTTTTAATAAGAGCCACAGGTTTTGTTTCCTTTTTCTTTAACTTGGGACAATTTGTGCTAATATGTCCTTCCTGTTTACAATAGAAACAAACAATCTTATCTCTGGAAGTAAATTCACGCCCAGACAATGTTCTGTTTTCACCACGCCCCAACACAGGTATTTTTGAGTCCTTGGGGAATGTCACCGGCCCTTTAGGTTTAAATGGAGAGCCATTTCCCCTCGGTCTGAAAACACGAGAAGACTCAGAATGGAAAGGTTTGGGTCGGTCAACAGAAGGTGATTTATCATAGATGGGACGTTCAACACTGAATTTGTGAGTTAACACATATTCATCCACCATAACTGCAGCTTTAGAAGCCTCAGTAATTTTATGTTCGTTCAAATAAGTGGCTACCCGGTCTGGCAGGCCCTTCTTAAAGTCTTCTAACAAAATCAGCTGTTTAAGCAGGTCGTAATTTGTAGCAGAGCTCGCAGCACACCAACGATCAAAAAGGACTTCTTTTTCTCTTATAAAATCAGTATAAGTTTGGTTCTCCAATTTGCTTAAATTTCTGAACTTTTGTCTGTAAGCTTCAGGGACCAGTTCATAAGCTCTCAATATAGCATCTTTCATGATTTTATAATTACAACTGTCCGTCACTGAAAGAGACGCATAAGCATCTTGAGCTCTTCCCGTTAATTTACTTTGTAATAGTATTGGCCACACATTTTCTGGCCAGTTCATAGAACTTGCGACCTTTTCAAATAGAATAAAATACTTGTCAACGTCACTCTCATTAAAAGATGGTACAAGGGACACGTTTCTACTCACATCAAAATCACGACCGGATGGCTGAGAAGGAAGTTTTTCTCGTTCCAACTCCTTCAGACGCAGCTCGAGCTCCATTCTACGCTCTTCGAGTGAAAGTTCCTTTTCCCTTAGAGCGGTTTGTTGCTCCAGCTCGGCTTTCCGTACTACTGCTTCCGCCTCAGCTTTTCTGGTCTCAAGTTCTATCCGTCGTAACTCTAATTCCAATTCCTTTAAGCGCACATCTTTGTCCACTTCACCATACTTTTGAATATCTTCAAAAGATTTGTGGGGCAACGTTTCCTGCAGGATCTCCATCTGGACTAATGCAGCGATCAGTTCACGTTCCACCGTTTCTCTCCTGGTACGCTTATCCACAGAGACTTCATAGTACTCTGCCACACTCAATAACTGCTCCTTTGTACAATTATCGAGAACCTCCACTGAGGGTTGTTTTACAAAACTCTCCAAATCAAAATCCATGATGATAGTCTCAAACACGGCTGTTATTCTTAACAAGGATAAAAAAAATCCCAGCTGACCTGAACACAACACGAGCAAACTCCCACACCCACACAGCTGCGCACTATGGCACAATCAGCAGGCAGTCAGCAGGTGCTCAGCAATCATGAGCCGACTCAAAACTCAAGCGCTTCACAGAAACACTCCATCAAGTTTGTGACAAACAAACAAACGAGCAGTCGTCTCAAAACACAGCACCCCTCTCTGTAGCAGCGCCAAAACTCACAATTCCTCACAAAACAACTCTATATTCCGGACAAACATCAATCATATCCCGGACGAGCCAGCCACTAAATATGTTACGATCCAACAAGGATCAAAACATATTTAATGGACACAGGACACAAGGAAAAGGTTTAACAAATTTATTAAAGGAACAAAGGGTCATCTGTAGGAGGGGAACCACCTCCAGCTTCTCCAGGCGTCCCACGTCCTAAAAAAAAAGAAAGTTCAACGAAAAGGTGGGTTTGGATAAAGCGGCCAAAAGGAAAATAAAGCAGCCCAACAGAGCCAACTCTATACAGAGCCGGCGAACCCTGTTTGACTGCGGGCTACCTCTACCAAAACTCTAGGCCTACAGGATGTAAAACAAATAAATAGCGAAAACTAGACTACCGCTTTACCCAACCAAAAGTAATGAAAGGAACAAAGTTACAACAAAAAAAAGGCACGAGCCCCCACACACACAGCTGCCTCTAACAGACAGCCACCAGAGCCCTCAGACTCTGAGACTCAAAAAAACCTCCAACACGCCCAGGTCCCCCACTCTAGATCACTAGAGTCCACACGAGCACAAAGTACTCCACTAACCCACTCCAAAATGAAGTGTACCAACAATCACTGTTTCCCAGTGATCAACACAACCACAACACAACACAACACAACACAACACAACCTGGGAGGGTGGAGAAAACTCCCAGTCTACCCAACAATCAACAGCGAGCTTTCACTGCTGACTATACTTTAATATTCCAACTTCCTCAAAAACACCAACACCTCACGTACCTGCACACACCTCTATTCTCCACACCTTCCTACCTTTTACCCTCAGTTTATATAGGAGAGAGAAAGTCAGCAGGTGTTTGCAGCTCAGCTGATCAGGCATGATTAGCTGAGTAAAAAAAAAGAGAGGCAGCATCAGGCTGCAGGACCCAGTGGCCTCTGTCAGTAGACATAACAGATGGGGCCATAATTACAGAGAGCCACATCAAACACATTTCTGCGAGATCTCCATAGGGGAGTTGGAGGTTTGGACAACAAGCCGAGCTATGAAAATAAGCATCTACAACCGGGAAACGAACCCAAACAAAATAGTGGTTGAAAACACTGAGCTGCCCCTACGAATGCTGTGTGATCGAGTCTGCACGCCCATAAACGATTGGGAAGAGTACCCAATACGAATGGCTTACAGGACGACTGTATCGTACAGAGGTCACCCACTTGTCAGTACAGTAACAGCGTTGGAAGAAAGGGGTGAACACTGTTCCATATTGCACATAGTGTTCACTGAACACTATGTGCAATATGGAAGAAAATCCATGGAAATGTTCAGACAGAGACTTTGGGAGGCGGAGGAACAGCGCCGAAGAGGTGAGGACCCATCTGACGAACCTTTTTGTGGGCTGCAAGGCCCCCAGCTTGAACCTGCATGTTGGGGGGTCTACCAATGGAAGTGGGTGTGGAGAGGGTTGAGACCAGAATTGCCACACCCATCTCCTCTCTGCGTGGAACTGTACAAAGGTCGTGTGAAAGGAAAAGAGGGCCAAGTCCCAGTGAGAGTCAAATGCGACCACATTGGCAATCTGGAACGCCCGCAGATGGTTGACCAGCTCACACCATGCAGCATGCAGAACCCCATAGAAGAGCAGTGACAGAGAAAGACATAATAGACTCAAGACCGATCGCCAAAAATACCAGAAAGTCTCATTTGGATGAACCTCAAGAAGAATGTCACCCTAAGCTTTGTCCTCCAACCTCACCATGGATATTTAATGTGGTCTACCTGACGATAAAAGGAATAAGTATCAAATTGAGATGGGGACCCAAACCCCAACAGAAATGGCACCTGGAAGGACCCCAGCCTGAACCTACCGAATGGCTGGTGATTCGGTGGAAGTGGGTGTGGTAAAGACTGCAACCTGGATGGCCACACCCCTCTCCACTATATCTGGAGCTCCTCAAAGATCGAGTGACCACAACTCACAGGCGCTCGAAGAGGGAGCCCAGAGCTAAAAGAAGCAAAGTCTTTGAAAAGAAACTCTCTCAACATGACAAGCCTGGAAAGTAGACTAAGTCGAGATGATTCAAACAGCGATGCAGATCCACACATCAATGAAGAAGATCCACACATCTATGAAGATGTACCACAAATCTATGAAGATATGGCGACCCCTGACCGACCTAAGGACTGTTTAAGGATTATGAGAATGGATAAAGCAACTTGTCTACGAACCCTGCTGCGGGGATTCGTAGTGTTAATAGGCTTAGTTATGTTGTTGGTTATTTTGTATCAAGCCGGAATCAGACCATGGAGCCTAACGCATGTAAAAGTCTCCCATGGGAGATCCAAATATGCAAACATGACCTGCTGGGACACCACGCAAAGAGACATCTTCGTACCATGGGACAGAAATGAAACTGTTGAAAATCTTACCAAGACCTGGGAAAGAGTAAGACTAGCAGGCTATCCAGCTTGGATGTACCAGCTGGGAAACACCCCTGAATGGGTGTCTGCAGTAGAAGCTGAGAACCTAACGGGGCCAGACAAACCCCACTTCAAGGTAATCAATCTACTGATTTTGCCTGAAGGAATTGTGACCTGGATAATGCTCCTGCATCACAACATAAAAAGGACAACGAGATGTAACTGGATTCATCTGGACAAAGAACCCCCTGAATGGCACTGTGATTGGGGTTGTAGACCACTAATGGGATTATGCCACCAGGGTTACTGGGAGGCTGAAGTGATTTATCCTGCCCCACCGAAGGACGACAGCTGCCAAGCCATACTCCCTCGTTGGGAATTTTGGGGCAATATTCATCTGGACTGTGACAAAGTCCCTCCTTTCATCAGAAGAAACCGGACTGGAGAACATCAAAACCTAACCAAAAGTCAAGACTGTCCACACCGTAAAACACAAGACGGTGCCAGAATCAACGCTACTGAGCAAAGTCCCAAAGTACGACCCAGGGGGTTTGATTCCGAAAGCAGAAAGAAATTGATCATTTTAGCCAACACCGCTTAAAACCCTTCCCTGCTAATGCTAGTATATAGAATTTAGTTTACTTATTTACTTATTTTCTTATTTACTTATTTCACTTATTTACTTATTTACAATGTCCTGATACAACCGGCCCAGCTAAGCCGGAAGAACCTGACAAAGCTATCCCAGTCAGACCAGCAGTAGCTGATCCCATTGACTCGGAGTCTGACTTGACTCATGAAGACCCAAGGCCAACACCACCGCATCAGCAGGTGATGGATGAAAATGTTCCCTACTCGCCTGACGGATGTCTCAAGCCAGTAAGAATGCTGATCCTGATGCTCGATCAACAAAGGTGTACAAAGAATCAATGACCACTACAGGATCTCCGGAGATGACCTGAGGAGATGACCTGAGGAAGATGACCTCACCACAGTCGGGCGGCACACGTGGAACAGACCAGGATGACTTCACCATGATGGATGTTGAGAAGAAACGAACAGCAGTCCAGGGTCCAGTGGTACCAAGGAGAGAGGCACCAAGGATCCTGTGCGACCTGATGACGACATCTCGGGGTCCCAGATGGCGTGGACAAAGATGACGAGAAGATGACGATGAGTATTAACATGGGACTTGATGCACGGGTACGGTCTGTTTTCAAGCAGAGGGTGTCAAAGTGTGCAGGACTTTTATGTTGAAAACAGACCGACTTAAGACACATAGCAAATTCACGTTCACACACACACACACAAAACCAGATTAATAACACATATATGATCACTCACAGGCCCTGAGTACAAGGTGTACAGAAACACAATTTTTATATATGGTTTTTAAACCTTGGTTCTAATCATGTCATTTTTAATTTACTGACAGAGGAAACATGGAGTATGCTCTGTAACTTTTGTTTGTATTTTAGTAAACTGTCTTTGAGTTGTTGTGTGGCATTTTCAGTTAACCCTGTGCTATAAGAAATAAGTTTGAGTCAGGCCTTACATGCACACACTAGGCAGAAAAACCAAGGCCTCTGAAAAGCAGCAGGTCTCTCTCTGAGAAAATATGGATCAAAACTAGATAAGAAGCTGCAAGGAGTTGTTGCAAAGAGCTTGGGCTTCTTATCAAGAAGAAAGAAAATAGTTTTTAAGGTATTTAAATCTCATATAGAACTGATCAAACATATAAATGTAATCTTTTATTGGATAGCGATAAAATCATAGCATTTTGAATCATGATGCAGACACACGAAGCCATACGAACAGCAGGCCTCATATTTACCTAAACACACAGCCTCTTCCTAAACCAGCGTGCGCACAACCGCGCACACCCACACGCCCACACACGCACGCCCACACACGCACGCCCACACGCTCACGGCCACACGCTCACGCCCACACGGTCGTACACGTGCACGTGCGCACACACACACTAGGGTCGGTTCAGAGTGAGGGCTGTACACTTTCTCGCAGCTGCAGAGGGGAAAAGCTGTGGATGAAGTTTTTAAAGCATTTAAAAAGAAATAACAAATCTAGTATCGCATAAAATATATATATACAGGTAGTCCCCGAATTATGAGCGCTCTGATCTGCGAGGTTCCAGACTTACGAGCTGCACATTTTTGGAAAAAACGAAAAAAATACCGAGTTTTCATGTGTTTTTTCACTTCAGTTAGCAAGTTAAGCATATAAACACACGTTTCCGATCATTTTTATGCACTCAAAAGTAGTTTTTAGATGAAAATAGAGTGTTTTTAGGTGCGCTAGCGAAAACCGTTCCAATTTACGAGCGGATTTCCGGATTTACGAGCGAAATGGCGGCCGTTCCAAATTACGAGATTTCCGGTTTACGAGCGCCTCGTTGTAACGGATCTCGCTCGTAAATCGGGGAATACCTGTATATATATATATATTCAAACACATTATTAAAATAAAATGTAACCTTTTTGAATCAAAGCATTTTTGAACCAAGCTGCTAAAACTCAGCAGCTTTAACACACACTTCAGCTCTATGCTACATTCCAGAGCAGATAAAAAACAGCTGAGACCTGAGGTCTGAGCACAACACTTGTTACAGACTGAGCAGAGGCCTCTAATCAGAATAAGAAATGAATACTTTTTCACACAGCTGCAGAAAAGAGTCGCTGTAAAAAGGAGTTTTTGCTTCTTGCTTCAAGGTCTGTTTAAAAGTAACAAAAATTATTTTAACAAAATAATAAGAATAATAATTATCACAGGATCCACACTAAAACATTCAGAAGCAAAGCGTTATTGCAGACAGATGAGGCTTATCAAGACAAACATGCACACACACAGAGGCATGCTGTCATGCACTCAAGCAGGTCTTGCTCTGAACAGAATTAGGTCAAAGCAGATAAAAAACAGGAGATAACACTTGCTACAGGAGAACTGAGGCCTTTTATCAGAGCAGAAGAGAGGTTGCAAGAACAGAGAGTTTGTTGATTCAAAGCCTGTCAAAAAGGGCAAGAAAGAGTTTTTAAGCATTTACAACAAAGAAATTCAAACATGCAATGATTATGTGAAATGTGTATCCTATAATTAACTGAAGATGCATGATTATAGTATTGTGAGTATAATGATGTGATTTACATGTTTTCTTTTAAGATTCACAACAAACCAACAGGTGCCCCACCGCTGGGTGTTGAAAATAGTTTGTGAACATTACACAACACGTTAAAAAAGTGGTTTTTCCACAGTTTGAGTAAATATAGGTAAAAGTTGAGAATCTAGGTGAAAGTTTAAACTTGTTTGACCAGGAAGGGAGGGGCTGAGAGCTGAGAGGGAAGGAGAAAAATATTATGTCATTGTTTGATGAGGGCTGGACAGGAGGTGTGGACTTCACCTTACCAGTGCCCAGTCAGAACCTAACAAAATGATGTAATTAACCAAGGGGGGAGCAGAAAAAAGCCCAGTTTCCCTATAAAGGATGAAGTTTGAGAAGAGAAAGACGCTGAGTTCCTGAGTTCCTGAAAGGTTTTGAAGACCTTTGGATTTACTGGACAAGACTTGGACCTTTGGAAGCATTTCTGAAGACTTGGAAAATCTGAAGAGGATTGCCTTTTTTGAAGAAAAGAGGAATCTCTTTTGCTCAGCCCAGATTTATTTCCAATTTTTCAAATTTGGACATTAGCTTCCAGAGTGGAGTAACAAGCGATCAAACTCAGTTCGAGTTGAAGAGTTTTATTTTTCTTCCTTGCTTCTGGAATAATTCCTTGAAGAAATATACCTTTGAAGAGGTAAGGAGGATTGCTCCCAGCTCTTGTTCATCTAAATTTATATTAAACAGCAAAAAAAACTTCCTTCTGCATAAGGATTAAATGATCAGATACTCTTTTGAGTCACTCGAAGCGAGGTTGCTCGATGGAAAGCAGACGGGCCTTGTGTTATCAGTTTGTTTGAGCTGAAAAGAACACAGAGTTCTTTTTATCCTCCCTGCTGCTGCAAGAAGACCTTTTGACAGTTCAACGGAGCTATGAATGGATATTTTCACATTATTTTGGATTAACTGATTTCTCCTGATTTGAAAAGATTTTTTGTGGAACAAACAAATTATTTTTGATTGAATTAAACTATTAAATCAGTTATTGTTTCGGGTCACCCGGTCTGACCACGGAGTAGGATCTGCCCACTGAAGGCTGACTGGCCTTGGACTGAGAACTGAGAAAACACGGTGTACTCTTTATCTCCATCCTGCTGAAAGCACCTCATCAACTGGACAGAACCAAGAATCTTGTGGAAAAAACTACAAGCTTTGATGAATTAAAGCAGAGACTCAAGAGTGTAACGGGCGAGTTGTTTCTGTAAGTACACTATGTTCCATTTTTAGGCTCCGGATTAAGGATTTCTTCCTTTCTGTCAACAACAGAATAAAAGGAATTTAGAGGGAGTCTTGTACACGGTATCAACATTCTGGAAGATTCCAGATCTGTGTTCTGAGGCCTGAGGTTTTGTAGTATTTGATAAGGGTACACGGCGTACTTTTTAGGCTCCGACCGGCTAAGGAAGGCCTTTTCATCAGGACCGCAGAACAAATGAAGGATTACAACATTTTTGAATCGATATAACACTTTTGTGGAATAATTGATTTGCCTAAAAGGATTACCAGATTTTTTTATGGAATACAATTTGCTGAAGTTGCTGAAGTCATGAAGAATTAGTTGAATTTGCTGGATACTTTAAGAAGATTGGATTAATTCAAAAAGAGTTTACTCCTGGACAAAAGGAGGGTTACTTTGCGGCATCGGGATCTGCTCTGACGGGTCTTGGCTTATCAGCTTGTTTAAGCTAAGGGAACACCGCTTCTGAAGCCCTGTTTGTCAGTACCGCAGAACAGATGATGGAAAATGCAACAGTTTTGATGAATTAAAACTGGGATTTTTAACACAACAGAATTACCTGGAGGTTTTTCTGTGGGATTAAAAAATAAAGAAGATTTCTTCAATCTACTGGAGTGGATAAAAGCTGCTTTTACTGAATGCAAGACCCCAACCTTGGAAAACTGCTTGTTTGAGCTAAGGGAACACCGCTTCTGAAGTTTTGTTCATCAACGCCACAGGTCTTGAATGGATTAAAGCCTGAATTACAAATTCTTCCTTTCTGATGGGATTAAAACACAAGACTACTTGGGTGGATTATTAAACAAGCTCTTCCTGGTGGGATTAAACAAAGATATGTCCAGTCTGCTGGAGTGCAGACTTCTGACTGGAGTGCAACAGCATCACCTGGAGGTTTTTCTGTAGAACAACAACAAGATTTCCTGATAGGATTAAAACAAGTTTTCCTGGTGGAGATAAAAACACAAGTTGGAACACACCAAGATTACCTGGATGGATTAAACATATTGGATCGGAATCAGATTATTGTAGAATAAACCAACATTTTTGAAGATTATACAAATTATTGATTGGAGTACAACTCAATTCAATTAAAGCTAAAAACACATTAAAGCCCAGCGTGTGGAAGACACCTTTGGTGAGTTGTTGAATCTTTTAACTCTTTAAATGCAAGTCATGTAACCTGATGAAATCTTTTCTGTAGTAAGAAGTGCTTATGCTGTTACCCCCTGCAACTATTAATTAAAGAAACATAAAACGTACAAATTTGGATTTTTTTCATTGAGTCACGTGATATTAAATGATGGGAAACTTGGTTCAAGGATAACAACAATTAAGTGATGGTTCAAAGAGTAAAACAATATCACTTGGAGGGTTTTGAATGGTTTTATTAGCCTCAAAAGTAAACAACCCCCTGGGACCTTATTTTCCTAGGTCCTAAAAATTACTAGACCCGGAAACAATTGCTATCTACAAGAGGTAAGCTGTCGTTAATGCATGTTTCTCCGTGAGATACGATCTGACTCCATTCTGCTAAGTCAGGCTATCTAAGGGAGTGAAAACGAGGGTGTGATGTGCAGATGTTAGACAGTGAACAAGTCTAGGTGAATTACCTCGTCTCAGCCTTAATCCTAACTGATCTGGAGACATATCGGGTAATACTCGTGTGCAAGGATAAAAGTTAAAAGGACCCGTTACTGGAGTAGGCTGGAGTGAGGACTTGTTGCAAGGTCCTGCGGCTAACCTCACTCACGTAGAATTGACATATATATATATATATGTATATATATATATATATATATATATATATATATATATATATATATATATA
>JBBPBX010039139.1:0-30037 GCA_038048925.1 Garcialebias charrua
GTACAGTGGAAGAAAAATGTTTAAGGGCTGCTACAAACAGGTTCATAAAACCATCTTTTTTGGTAAATGCAAATGCTTATTGTCAATTACCATGTGACGTGTGCTGCTGACCACTTGACCAGGTCACCCTTGTAAAAGAGATCTCCATCTCAACTGACTCTAACTGGAAAAATAAAGGTGATTGATTGATATAGCAGACATCTGGTGAATATAAAAGTTTATATTGTCTGATATTTAACAGGTTTGACTTCAGCTCAACTTTTGTACACAAGCTTGAGTTAAAAACATGAACATCTGATAATCATAACATTAACACATGAACATCTGATAATCAAAATATTAATACATAAACACCTGATAGTCATAATATTAAACACATAACGTTTAGAAAACACTAAAAAAGCTAAGTCTGGTCCTCTGGACAAATGTCCAGAGGACCAGACTTAGCTTTTTTAGATTTTTCTACCTGGATTATTGAGCATGCATCAGGGTGTTTAGAAAACACTTTTGTAACATCTAGAGCCATATCAGTCAGGAATAGTAATAAGCATTAGATAAAGAAACACCACAACATTCACAGCTAGTAGCTAGCTGTGTGAATGATAGCAACACACGACACCACGTCAGCACACAGATGAGAACAGCTCAAACTTTGCTCATGTGCGCTTAGTAGAGATTTATAACTCACAATTATTACTTGCTTACCTGTGTAGAAAGGCACCATTAATAATTACTGCTGTTTCAACGTCGCTAGTTGGCCGTGTGATCAGCTCTGAAGGTGTAAACAGAGAGAGTCCCCCGCTCCCCCGTCCCTCCTGGCTCGAACCGGAAGCGCTGGCGATCCGTGGCGATAAGAGACGAGTCCAGGCTCGAGGGCGACGGAAAATGCGACCTGTACAGTCCAATAGTTTTGGACAGATGGGACATAAACTACGGCCGCTAGCGGCCGCTAGTTATAATTAGATTCAATGGAAAAGCCGCAGGCGGCGCCCAGCGGGGAAACCGGAAGTACGTCACAATCAAAAAACGTTTTTTGAAACAATCATTACTCATAAAATATTTATCCTACACAACTAAAAACATATATGCATGCATTTCGAAATATTTTTATTTTATTATTTCACTTTTATAAAAAAAAAAAAAATTCAAATGGTGAAGAAGAAGAGCTGCAGTTCCAAGGAGGGGCGGCGCCCCTAGCGCCCTCTAGTGGCGGCCGCCTCTGCCCTCTGTAGTGTTTCAGCTCTAAACGCTAAAGCCCGAGATACACTCGAGCGTCCTCACGATACGCCTATACGCAGCGTACGTACGCTGTGGCAAAAGCGTAGCCCCGCGTAGCCCCTCAGGGCACGTACGCGCAAAAGTATTTTTTTACTACGCATACGCGATGCGCGGTGTCTGAACATAAACTTCCCCGGCGCCGGACTGTTTTGTATGTTACACAAATTAAATAAATTCCCCTTCTTTATCGCTGATCGGGCCTTTTCTTTTGTTTTTTTGCCTAAAGTCAAGTAACCGCTTCTTCCTCCGTTCACTCGATGATTGAAATGAATGAATTCAGGTCCTACCTGGGTGCGCGATGTTTTAAATATCCCTGGTGGGCTGTGTGCTGCAGGAAAAGCACTCCCTGTTATTATTTTTATTTCTGAGAGAACTTTTTATAACATATATAGTAGAAACACCGCATGAGAACACCGCCGCGGTCTTCAAGCGAGCTACATGAGCTGAGTGAAAGCTGCCTGTCAATCATTTCAGTAGGCGTGTCAGCAAGTGACCAATCAGCGAGCTCAGTTGAGTCCCCTCCGTGTGCAGCTACTCATATTACAACAAGGAGAACGCGAGCGTTTGAAAGCTGAAGTATAGAAGCGAAAACATACGCACAAAATACGCGCGTATACGAGCGTATACGGAGGACGCTTCAGTGTATCTCGGGCTAAAGGTATCACACTGTGTAGTTAAATGAACTATTTCAACAAAAGCAGTGTTCTACATTTTGTACATAAATTTTGCCCTTCTATCCTTGAGAGAAGCAAATTTCTCAATGACTCTTTGGTTGAAGTCAGGGACGGCTTTGACCAGATTTTTCTCCATGGAGAGCATGGCCAATGCATTGAGTCGATCCTGTGACATTGTGTTCCTGAGGAAGGTCTTTATTCTCTTCAGTGTTGAGAAGCATCTCTCAGACTCAGCTGTGGTCATAGGAGTTGTGATGAGGATTTTCAGCAGAGTCACAGTCTCTGAGAAGGTGTCATGAAGATTGTTCCCCATGAAGAGCTGGTACAGAGCCACAGCACCACTGCAGCTCCTGAAATCTTCATCGCTGTAGATGAGAGCCAGTTCAGTTTTCAGCTTGTTCTTGTTCAGCACTGGGTACGCCTCCATGGTGGAGTTCAGTGCTGCTTCAGGGAAATGACTGTGGTACTGCTGGAATCTGTCTGCTTGAAGCAGCGTAGCACTGATCAGATGATTTGTGAAGGTAAATCTTTGTTTTAAATGGGCCAAGATGGTGTCACAAACCTAAAAAATGAATGCACCACTTTAATAAAATAGCCTCCTGACTAACAGCAGTTTAAATTTGTTCTCCTTGGAGGACATCTGTACACCTGAATATCTCCCACCCACAGCATATTACTGAATTAACTCTTTTTGCTCTCTACAGAGACTGAGGAACAGCTTCTACCCTGAGGTTGTTAAGACTCATGAATCTCTAACCAGAAGAATCACTTTGAAATATCACATGTTGCTGCTGATCTGTTTCATGTTGCTGCTGATCTGTTTCATGTTTCTGTGTTCATTCATGCCCATCTGCTCATACAGACTCATGTTTGTGCTGCTGTTTGGAGTAATGCTTTCTATGATATTAGTGCTTAGTGTATTTTTAGTAGATGTTTTTCTTAGTTCATATCTTAGATGTTATTACTGTTTTTCTCTTACGTTTTATTGTTGGATGTAACTGGGACCCTGTGTACATAATCTTGTTTCATCACATGTACAAGCCCAAAACCAGAAAAGTTGGCACGTTGTGCAAATCGCAAATAAAAACAGAATACAATGACTTGCAAATCTTTTTCAACCCATATTCAACTGAATAGAATGCAAAGACAATATATTTAATGTTCGAACGGAGAAACTTTATTTTGTTTTGCAAATAACCATTAACTTAGAATTCAATGGCAGCAACACATTGCAAAAAAGTTGGCACAGGGACATATTTACCACTGTGTTACATCGCCTTTCCTTTTAACAACACTCAGTAAACGTTTGGGAACTGAGGAGACCAATTTTTGAAGCTTTTCAGGTGGAATTCTTCCCCATTCTTGCTTGATGTACAGCTTAAGTTGTTCAACAGTCCGGGGTCTCCGTTGTCGTATTTTACGTTTCATAATGCGCCACACATTTTCAATGGGGGACAGGTCTGGACTGCAGGCAGGCCAGGGGAGGACCCGCACTCTTTTGCTACGAAGCCACGCTGTTGTAACACGTGCAGAATGTGGCTTGGCATTGTCTTGCTGAAATAAGCTGGGGCGTCCATGAAAAAGACGTCGCTTGGATGGCAGCATATGTTGCTCCAAAACCTGTATGTACCTTTCAGCATTAATGGTGCCTTCACAGATGTGTAAGTTACCCATGCCTTGGGCACTAATGCACCCCCATACCATCACAGATGCTGGCTTTTGAACTTTGCGCCTATAACAGTCCTGATGGTTCTTTTCCTCTTTGGTCCGTAAGACACGACGTCCACAGTTTCCAAAGACAATTTGAAATGTGGACTCATCAGACCACAGAACACTTTTCCACTTTGCATCAGTCCATCTCAGATGAGCTCGGGCCCAGCAAAGCCGGCGGCGTTTCTGGATCTTGTTGATGAATGGCTTTTGCTTTGCATAGTAGAGCTTTAACTTGCACTTACAGATGTAGCGACGAACTGTAGTTACTGACAGTGGTTTTCTGAAGTATTCCTGAGCCCATGTGGTGATATCTTTTACACACTGATGTCGGTTTTTGATGCAGTACCGCCTGAGGGATCGAAGGTCACGGGCATTCAATGTTGGTTTTCGGCCTTGCCCCTTACGTGTAGTGATTTCTCCAGATTCTCTGAACCTTTTGATGATATTACGGACCGTAGATGGTGAAATTCCTAAATTCCTTGCAATAGCTCGTTGAGAAAAGTTGTTCTTGAACTGTTCGACAATTTGCCCACGCATTTGTTCACAGAGTGGTGACCCTCGCCCCATCCTTCTATGTGGATGACTGAGCATGTCAAGGAAGCTGCTTTTATACCCAATCATGGCACCCACCTGTTCCCAATTTGCATGTTCACCTGTGGGATATTCCAAATAAGTGTTTGATGAGCATTCCTCAAATTTCTCTGTCTTCTTTGTCACTTGTGCCAGCTTTTTTGAAACATGTTGCAGGCATCAAATTCCAAATGAGCTAATAATTGCAAAAAATAACAAAGTTTACCAGTTCGAACGTTAAGTATGTGGTCTTTGCAGTGTGTTCAATTGAATATAGGTTGAAAAAGATTTGCAAGTCATTGTATTCTGTTTTTATTTGCGATTTCCACAACGTGCCAACTTTTCTGGTTTTGGGCTTGTACCACATGTGGTGCAAATGACAATAAAGATTCTCTGACTGATTTTGTGCTTTTCAATTATGCTAAATATGAAAGGGTGGGTTTTGGCACCTTTCTCTTCCATATGAATAATAAAATATTGGGCATGGACAATATTTATTTTTCCTGGTATTCAAGAGGATAGGGAAATGGCTAGTCAGCTTTCTAATTATTTAACATCTAACAACTATTTATTTTATGAGTATATGTGTACAATAGCAACAATTCAAATTGCTGGTGAAGATTCTCAGTCGTCCAGGACTGAACGCCTTTTTGAACAATTCAAATTGACATTGCACTTAGAAAGATGTAGTGCTCCTCACTTTTTCAAAATACAGAACTAATATGATGAAAAACATTGTACGGTAAAAGACCTACATCATGCATTTAGCTTCTCACCTCTGTAGCTATCCTCTGACGTTCACCAGGGCCCAGTGTGTGGCGTTTCTTGACCATCTGGGATACACTGCCACTGTGTTCTCCACAAAGAGTAGGGAGTGAGTCCCTACAGGACCATAAGAGAACCATAGGCGTAATTTACACGGGGGATGGGGGGATATAACCCCCTCAATAATTGGATCCAGTCAATATAACCCCCCCATAAAATGGCATCATTTCAAGCTCCCGGATTAACTGGAGGTGCGCACGGAGGAGGAGCGCGTTTCAGCAGGTGAGACTGCTCTCTCTCTGCGTAAAAGCTGCCGTTCGGTTCTCAGCCTCCCCCTCCTCCAGCAGCAGCCGGGGACATGTTTTCCACATGCTAACTTTGCCTTACCGTAACTCTGCAATGGTTTGGGCTATCAGAAAAATTCAAACGGTGTTTGAAAGAAAACAAAGTGCGCCTTTTGGCTGTTTTGGGGGTGTTACGGTACCCCTCTTTCCCGTTGTCATCCCGAATTATTATTTTCCCGGAAATCTCCCGTATTATAATATTATTTTAAAAAAAAATTCCAGTGCCTCTGTCACTAGCCTCGCGAGAACTACCACCTGCAGTAGCCTCTGTGGCAGTTCTCGCGATGTTAGTGTTGGCAGCGGGAACAAACCCGGAAAAACACAGAGATGGATGAATGTAACGAGAGAGAAGGCGTCCCTGCCAAAAAAGTTAAGACTTTGTGTAAATATCTTGAAAAATGGGACAGCGAATTTACTTTCCTAAAGAAGAGTAGGGTGGGGCACAATTACGCGTTTTTTAAGATTTGTAACTGCGACTTTAGTGTCTCTCATGGGGGAAGGAACGATGTCCGTCAGCATGAAAAATCCGTCAAGCACAAAGGTAGGCCTATCAGATTGTGATCACATAACTGGTTTGAAAGAGGCTGATAGGTAGTTATTTTAGATTTCTTGTAAACCTGTCTTAAAATGTAAGGGGTCCTGGACTTTGGTTGGGCTAGTGCAGGGGTCTGCAACCTGCGGCTCTGGAGCCACATGCGGCTCTTTGGTCCCTCAGCAGTGGCTCTTCCAAGCTTTGATCAAAACTAACTTTAAACTGAATTTTATTTGTTCTTATAACAACAAAAAGGGCTAGTTTTAGCAGTTTTTCCTGTCATTTCCTTTGCAAATGTGTGAATACTAGAACTAATAGAAGGAGTAAAACATAAGTTAACTTTATTTATTCGAAGTAGGATATTTAATTTTTCCACAATTAAAATAATTTACCTAGACCTGCATAGTTCATTATTTTATTTTTTAATTGGGAAAGATCACATTATTTTTCCTTCTTTATGATAATCTGGTCTTTTTTAGTCTTAAAATGTAAAAATATCAACAAATCATTAGATATTTTCAGCTTTACAATGGCCAGAAAACTACAGGTCAGAAAATTGTCCTCTAACAAACTTAAAGTGGTCTGTGGGCCACCAGTTGAGAATCCCAGTTGTAGCAGGTATTGTGGCTCCGGAAACGTTTAATTTAGTGAACAAAGGGGCAGAAATGGCTCTTTTGATCATAAAGGTTGCAGATCCCTGGGCTAGTGGGATGGCTCGGCGTACCCGGCAGAAAATTTCCCTTATTTTTAAATCCAAAACTTGACAGGTATGATGCAGGGTTTTACTCTGCTCTTGTCATATTATGGCTGTATTTGAATCATTTGTTGTAATTTTTCCTAGTTAAACTGTAGTGAACCAGGTAAATACACACTCTTTGAAAATTGTGAAATTGAGGTATGTTATATAATAAATCTTAAAAATGTAAAATATGTGTTATGGCTGAAAAAAATGCAGAAAAATAGTGAGTTTTTTTCTTACTTGTTGAACCTATGTGGAACAAAAAAGGAGCAGAATAAATACAGAGAAAACAGGAAAGTTAAGTAAATCACAGTAAATCACAGTAAAAGCATTACAATATATTTTAACCCTAAAATATCCTGAATCATAAAAAAAGTTATTTATTCGATAAATAAATAGGTAGAGAGCATAACCCCCCCAATGTTAGACCTAAAGTTACGCCCTTGAAGAGAACAGTGTTCATATTTTAGTCACCAGGTAAAATAACAAGAAATGTGAAGTAGTTCAATCATAAGACATTAACAAAATACTGTATCAGTAATATTAAACAGCACAACATACACATTAATTTCAATTTACCGGTACCTGATTTTTTGAATGTGGTCTGTGAACTGCTGCATGATTCTCTGAACAAAGACTGAGTCGATGGTCCGCTTCTGGAGTTGGTTGTAGAGAATGTCCACATGAGGCATGACCAGATGGAACAGTTTCAGGAAAAAGCTGAAGCTTTCATCCTCCAGCAGTCTCACAAAGCCTCCAGCTTCTCTAACAGTGGTAGGATCAAACTGTCCTGAGTCCCTGATGGTTTCAAAACACTGGAGCAGTTTTTCTTTGTGTTCAAAAACAGTGTTCACAGCTCGGCTGTGGAAGTTCCACCTCACTGTGCTTGCTCTTGGAACTCTGTGGGCCACCACTTCATCGAGAATACTGGTTCTCTTTGGCGATCTTGAAAAAAAGCCGGAGAATCCAGCCAGGTCTGAGAAGAAAATATTCACTTTTGAGATATGGGAAGTCACCTGCTGCATGATAAGATTAAGCTGGTGAGCATAGCAGTGAATGTAGTGTGCATTTACATAGACATCTTGGATCTTCTTCTGTACACCACCTGTGGCTCCTCTCATGACACTCGCACCATCATATGCTTGTGAAATGAGCTTGCTCTTCTGGTCATCAGGGAGAATGGAGCTCAACCTATCCAGAAGTGCTGTGGCGATGGAATCAGCTGTGGCACTTTGGAGAGGTATGAACTCAAAAAACCTCTCTTGGACATGATGGGCTTTGTCAATGTAACGGATCACAAGCACCAGCTGACACTGAGTGGAAATGTCCATTGTTTCATCAGCCTGGATGGAGACAAAGTCTGCACTCCTGATTTCTTCAATGATGCACTCTCTCAAAACTGACAGCATGCAATCAAGGAGTTCATTCTGCACAGCCTTGGATGTTCCCTTAAACACAGTGGCAGTCTGCAGGTGCTCATGTAGAACTGCATCCAGTGATGCTACAAAATCCACCAGTCCTCTAAAAATACCTGGATTTTCTGAGCTTTCACTTTCATCATGACCACGCAGAGCAAGTTCAAATGCACCACAGAACTTGACACAGTCTATTATTTTTGAAAGAATGTGCCTGTTTTTGTCAACCTCCTCATTGTGCTTATGGATCCCTACCCTGTAGCCTTCATCAAGCTGAGATGCAATGTTTACTCTGCCAAACATGGCGAGTCGTAGTGCACTGCTCATGTGGACCCCAGATTGTTCATGCTTCTTAGCTTTTTCTGAAAAATGCTTTAAATCAGTCATGCCTGTCTTTATCCAAGCTACGTCAGATCCTGAAGTTTGAAAAAGGAGGCAGGGAAAGCAGAATAAAGCATTAGCCTCACTACATGCAGTTAGCCAAGCCTTCTTATTAAACCAGGTCCTGGAAAAAGATAGAGTGTACTGTCTCCCTCTGTCTTTGGACTGCTGACTAAGTCGGATGTTTGGTCGATCAGGTCCGAGTTTTTTCACTTCCATCTTCTCCTGATTTGTTCTTCTCTCAAAAGGTGTTTTCAGTGACTTCACTGAATTATTTAATTTCTCCTGCTCCATTTTGTCTCTCTGTCTGTTACACAGGTGGTAGATTGGAAATAATCACTGCCGGTGTGTAGAGATGAAGGTGTTGTGTGGATTTTTTTCTGTAAAGAAAGTACAGAAGGCACATTAATTATGTATTTTTTTTAGCATTTTCCACATTGCTTGAAGTGCTTTGTGTACACATAAGTATGTAATCACATTTTAACTTTCTTAATACAACATAAATAATAATATCCAGGTTATTTCAATTGCATCCCATCCACAGTGATCTTTATAATATTAAAATCAAATAATTATATAATCACTGTTTCATAACATGAAAATTTCAAACTATTTAATGCTTAAATCTTTCTGCTACTTGGTTTATTTAAGTTTAGAGTGTCTTAGAAACAACAGCACAACTTATAATGAAACTAAAGTTTAACTAAACTAAACTACCCTGGCCCTCGCCTTCCTGCACAGCTCCGCTCAATTCTCATTTCCCTTCACTGCACAGTCTGGGACTTCTCTCATAGACAAGGATTTCTCCGGTAGATTTTTGACCGGACCAATCAGAGAACAGAAGGGGCGGAGTTTTTGGCCCCTAACCTACGCCCCCACCTGTCCCAGCGCAGCCAGCTCGCAGCCGCATGTTCTCATTCAAAGCGATGCAGGACTGTTGTATAAATGACACAAATGTATTAATTTCCCCTTCTTAATCCCTTATCTGGAGTTTTCTTTTGTTTTTTTGGCCAAAAGTCAAGTGTTCGCTCCCTCCTCCCTCCTCCTCCTCCTCCTCTCCCTCCGCTGAACAAGGAAATGCCCCCACCTGTCCCAGCGCGCAGCCAGCTCGCAGCCGCATGTTCTCATTCAAAGCGATGCAGGACTGTTTTATATGTGACACAAATTTATTAATTTCCCCTTCTTAATCCCTTATCTGGAGTTTTCTTTTGTTTTTTTCCCAAAAGTCAAGTGTTCGCTCCCTCCTCCCTCCTCCTCCTCCTCCTCTCCCTCCGCTGAACAAGGAAATGCCTCAGGTTGTCACGAGAGAATTAAAGTCAGGTTTTAAGTTGCTGCCCGAGTCCCATCAGATTTCCTGGTCTTCTGGTGTGTTGGACCAGCGCTCCATGGTTTTATTTTATTTTATTAGGACGTTTTATTATCATATAAACACAGAATATACAACGGAGCGAGAGAAAATTCAGCAGGAGGCGGAGCTGAAGTCAAGTTCAGAAGACCACGGGGGAGCAGCCATCAGCAGAGCCCACGCTTCCAGCAAGAATCGTTTTTCAATGGAGAGGTCCCAGACCCTTGTCTGAAGCGAAGTGAAGGACAGGGTCTGGTTTTAACCAGGCTAAAACTAAACTAAAACTAAAGTTTATTTATTCATTCAGATTTATTCATCAGAAAATTTGCAACTGCTGCAAAATGAAACGAGACAAAAGTTAACACAGACACTCTGAGGAGTAAAACAGTTCATGAGCTGAAGATGGACATACAGGAGTCATCTTCAGACATTCGGGTTTATAACTAGCAACTTTTATAATGTTGTACAGTACACCACGACGTTCATAAGCACAGCTAGTAGCTAGCTACTGTGACTGACTGCAACAACCACACACACACGATAACGTCACGCACACAGATGAGAACAGCTCAAACTTTGCTCATGTGCGCTTAGCGATTTATTAAACTCAGTAATTATTACTTGCTTACCTGTGTAGAAAGGCACCATTAATAATTACTGCTGTTTCAACGTCGCTAGTTGCGTGTGATCAGCTCTGACTGTGTAAACAGAGATGGTCCCCCACTCCCCCTCCCTCCTCAGCTCGAACCGGAAACACGCCGGCGATCCGCAGCGATCACGAGACGAGTCCAAGCCTCAGGGCGGCGAAAAATGCGACCTGAACAATCCAATAGATTTGGACAGATGGGACATAAACTGCACATGCGCTTAGCGTTAGTTATAATTAGATTCAATGGAAAAGCCGTATGCGGCGCCCAGCGGGGAACCGGAAGTACGTCACAATCAGAAAACGTTTTTTGAAACAAACAACTCATCATTACTCATAAAATATTTATCCTACACAACTAAAAACATATATGCATACATTTCGAAATATTTTTATTTTATTATTTCATTTTTATAAAAAAAATTAAATCTTCAAATGGTGAAGAGCTACAGTTCCAAGGAGGGGCGGCGCCCCTAGCGCCCTCTAGTGGTGGCCGCCACTGGCTATATATATATATCAGAAGCTGCCGTTTGGGCACGTATACGTGTGGCGTGGAATAAATGGCATCTACTCGCTTCTATACTGATGCGGCGCGACATCCCACTACTCCTACGTTCAAGACTCTATGGCTCAGTGATACGTCCCGTGCTGTTGTATGGCGCAGAGACATGGCCAATGACGACAAAACTCGAACAGCAACTTCACTGAACTGACATGAAAATGCTCAGATGGATGCAACGCATTAGTCTTAAAGATCACATCCAATCGACCGAAATCCTGTGTCGAGCAGGCTTATGTGCAATTAAGGACGCATGCCAGCGACATCGTTTGCGGGTCATGTTAAACGAAGTGAAAACAGTGCTATACTTGCTATTCAAAACCTTGAAGTACCTGGCACCCGTCCTAAAGGCCGTCCGAAAAAGACTTTGGCGCAAACGATTCAACAAGATCTGAAAGCGCTGAACCTCAATGAACTGGACGCAACTGAACGCCTAATCTGGCATCAAAAACTTGGCGACAAAGATGTAGCGTCCCACCCCGGAATCTGGAAAACGGACGTTAAACAAAGATAGATAGATAGATATCAGTGATGTGCGGTCAGGGGAGACAAGTGAGGTCACGCCTCACTTGTCATCATGGAAAGAAAAAAATGTAAATTGAAAAAATAAATGTAATTATTGTATTTATCCTTTGATTTGTACTATAAACTTGTTTTACTTAAAACAAAACCAGTTTTAAGTTAGTTTTTATTCAAAATCACAGATTTCTCTTATTTAGCGTTCAAATACTCAGCAGAGACGTGCGCGGAGAGGCACCGGCTGCTCTACTTCACCAGGACTGCGCAATCACTCGGCTGACGTGCTGCATGCTGTGTGAGCTCGTATTCCTGCCTCTTTTATGTTGCTATTAAAATGTCCAAATACTTTTGCTATATAAACTACATTTCTATAGTTTAGCTGGTGAATATAATGTCTAGTGTTTTTGTCTAAAACTATGTTTGCTGAGTGATCTCATAAAACGGCTGTGAAGGTGCCCAGTTACATCCACACACACACACACACGCACGTGGCCAGCCTCGAGGAGGCGGGGCTACTGAGCCCAGGGTTTTTCAAGTATGAACCTCCTCCGCTCCGCTGCAGGAGGAAGTGACAGCGAACGCGCTAGTGATTCCGTTTTTTTTCCTGATTGGCTATAATTTCGCAATGGAGGATTAAATTCTGATCAAGGAAGGCTTTCATCTGATCTCCATGGAGGCAGAGACTTTTAAAACTGAAAGCCGACAAGGAAGAATAAAAGTCATTGACGTCTTTGTTCAGAAGGAGTGGTGCATGGACTTTAGTTATTTGTTAATTTTATTTTTTTAATTTATTCATTTTAGATTAAAAACCAAAAGAAAAAAAAAACCATCACATATTATATAAAAGAATACGAATAAATCTTATTTTATCTGCCCCTTTTTGAAAAACAAAACAAGTTCAGACAATCAATTTAAACAAGAATTATCTATAAGTAACAGCAAAAAGAGTAACTTTTCACAATCTATAAATATCTAGAACATTAAACACTTAACTAAAAGTTTTAGTATTTTTTAACAATTTAGTTTGATCATTTTTTTAAACATAATCACAGTTTACATTTCCCAAACCATTCCACAATTCAACTCCCTGTACTGAAATAAACCGTCCCTTCAAACTACAGGTAATCCCCGACTTACGAGGACATCGACCTACGAGGTTACGACTTTACGAGGTTATCATATTAAATAAAAATATGAAATGTAAAAATAAAAAAAATTGTGTGTTAAATGTTCTTAAATTCATGTGTACAGCACTCTGTTGCAGCTGTGGTTGTTTAAAAGGCTTTATAAATAATAATAATTATAAAAAATAATAATTTTTTTTCATAATTGCGCAACTTCCGGCCATTTCCCGGAACGCCGCAGTGACCTCCATTTTACTACGGTCTCGGCTCCTGCAAGCCGGCGGTGACCTCCATTTCACAAAATGTACAGTCTCGGCTCCTGCCAGCCAGCTTTGTCCGAATCCGATCAGAGGTTCCTACGCTCGGATACATGATCTGGAGCTGAACGGTGGTTTTGTGGAGGACGGATGGATGAAGGAAAACAACATTGTGGACCGCAAGAAGCAACAGACAGCCAGCCGGACCAGATCAGCAAGGAGCTAACATTAGCCCCATAGCTCCAGCCGACAGCCGGCTTTGTGCGATCAGAGGTTCCTGGAGCTCGCCGCAATGTCTGCCTGGCAGCCGAAAATATCGGGGGACACCGAGCTAACTTGGAGAAAAAGAGCTGAGAGCCTTTTTGGATAATGCTAATAGGAGCAGCTATGCCCAACAGCAGCCGCGGATTTGGTGGGGCTAACATGCTAACAGGTGCAGCTAATGGCGGCGCACGCAGATGGCTTTCGGTAAGTTATTAAAACTTTTTCTGGCTCCAAATGTATGAAGTTAACATACTAACAGTCCTTCCTGTAAACAGTTTAAACTGCGTGGTGCTGCAGCAAAATGCAGAGCTCGGACGTAACGTAACGGAGCTAAGGCAGCGGAGCTAACAGGCAACCAGACAGAGAAGCTGCAGCTCAAAGTAAGAAATTAATTTTATATGTACTGTATGTTCTTTTAAAATGTTTTAAAGTGTTAGGATAGGCATTACCGCACATGTACGTGTATCAGTGGCGGCTCGGGCGATATATATATCTATATATATATATATATATAGATAGATAGATAGATAGATAGATAGATAGATAGATAGATAGATAGATAGATAGATAGATAGATAGATAGATAGATAGATAGATAGATAGATAGACAGGTAGTCCCCGATTTACGATATTTTCATCTTACGAGATAGTCGTAGTAACGGAACTCGCTCGTAAGTCGGGGACCCCCTGTAGTTCTATATCTTGGCTTTGCAAAAATTTCAGTTCCCTTTAGACTAGCAGCTTTCTCTCCTAACAAAATACATTTTGAGGGTTCTATTACTAACAAAATATTATAGTCCACCAAATCATAAAACTTCAGTACTTTGAGTTGTTTAAATAATATATTAGATAGATGACATTAAGGCTTTCTTGTAATAATTCTCATAGTTCTTTTCTGTAAAATAAAAATAGATTTTGTTATAGTTTAATTTAATTTATAAGTAAAGGTAAGACTAAAATAATTTTTAAAAATTTGCTTTTACGTGTGCTACAGTTTGTATGTGTAAAGATTGCTGATATGAGATTTTAAACACAACCCGTTAACTGCTGCCAATAAAATGGCGAATAAACTACTCTGTAGGGTTCATGTATTATAAAAGAAGAAAATAACGCTATCCAAATGATCTAAAGCGCTGAAGAAGCTATGGCAGACAGAAGCCAAAACGTGGAGAACATTTTTTGTGTTTTTTTATTATACATATGAAAAAGAACTGCACAGTGCCTCACCAGCCATGAACCTCACCGCACGTCACTGATATAGAGCTTTGGAATGCATGTGACCGTGAGGGGGCGTGTCGGGGGCGTGTTGGGGCGTTCCCGTCTCGACCACCATTTTTCCTGGTCAGAAAAAAAGAAAAGACCCGAGTAATATTTGCCTCCACTGACATTCCCAGTCATTTTAGCAGACCTGGTCTGAGTCAGTGCTTACACCAAAACTAATTTTAAGAATTACAAGTCACTGTGAGAGCTGGTCCAATCTATGAACAGCTGGGTAGATGATTTGGACATTTTTAAAGTCCCCAGATTGTAAATACGTTGAAGGTACGTTGTTCTTGGCTCCTTAATTTTACATAAATTATTAATATACGTTTCTTTCAGAATCAAACAACCTTCTGTATGCTATGAGTATTAAAAACTGAGAACACTTGATTTTTAAAGTATGTTTTTTAACTAAATTACAAAGGTCCAAGTTGAAAATTACCTTATTTTTAATGACTTGAGCATGTCCAATAACATGTAGACTTCAAATCTTGATTAGATTACTATAATCACTATATACAGTATATATATTAAGATGCATATATATTATAGATTGTTTCTGTCTTTTCATTCACCATTTTAATTGTGTTCACAGGTTCTGCTCTGACTCTGAGCCACCAGAACACCGTGGGTCATGCTGAGTAACAGTGTGTCTACACACAGAAATAAAATGGTGTGTGAATCATCAAAACACCTACATTAAAATACAGCGAGCAGTAAAAAAAATCTTAAAGTTAAAGCATGTGGTTTCATCATAAACACCAACTCCTGAACTTGGAGCATCTCCTGATGGACTCAGTGTGATCGCTGCTGCCTGGAGAAAGTTCCCTCACAGATACAAGACATGCAGCATCCAGCAGCTGGAGGCAGGAGATGAAGTTCACCTGCAGAAGCATCACCCACTCTGCACAGGTGCATAATCAAACCACTGTGACCTTGTGTGGACCACACAGACATGGCTGGACGTCTACAGAAAGCATGAAGCTTCCTAAACATATTTCTCACAGCTTGTACTTCAAGGGAGACATAATTATGTAAAACATGCTGTTGACACTCACTCTTTGCCCCACTCCTCTCAGGACGGAGGTTGAGGAGCATCAAATGTAGAACCACTAGACTGAGGAACAGCTTCTACCCTGAGGCTGTTAGACTCATGAATAAATAAATAATGAGAATAAACACTGCAAAATATCACATCATGCTGATGCTGATCTGTTTTCTTGTTGCTGTGTTCATCTGTGACCATCTGCTCATACAGACTCATGTTCGTGCTGCTGTTTATAATGATTTTATTTATTTATTTTTTCCACTACATTAGGGCTTACCCCAAAAATACACTACACGCGGCTCCGCTCCGCCCCGCCCCGCAGGTCGCAGCTGAGCGAGTCCAAAGTCCACTGCCTCCGCTCAGCTCAGGTCCGAGTGGATGCGCCGCTCCAAGACGCATGCGCGGGAATTGCGAGATTGCGCGATAAATCAAGTGATAAATAATGAAGTCAGAACAAAACAATTCACTCGGTGGAAGAAAGAGAACAACTGTAAAGGCTGCCTTGATCTTCTCTCGTAAATAAGCGACAGGACATGGTTTGAGCAACAGGAAGTGATGTTTACATTTCAGAATAAAATACTTATTTATTTTTTATTTCTTGTATTGCGTTATTAGGTGTAGTCATAGTCATAAATATAATAGTTTAGTCATAGAATAGTCATAAATAATAGTTTGACAGCATTTTTGTACAAATAAATCCGTATAGAGCTAGGATTAGTCCGCCCGTGGTGATTTTATTTTGTAAATACGGAAGTTGTGCTCGTTCCTTTTCCTGTTGGTGCGACGTAATCTTCAAAAGTTGACTCCGGCACAGCTCCGTCATCCGGCAGAAATAGAAAAATTTCTAATTTTGACGGACTGCCGTCCGCTCTCCGCAGCTCGCCGCCGCCGTGCGGAGCCAGTGTAAATTCTGTCATTGATTATAAAGGGTGCGTATTTGCTGCGGAGGTCGGACCGGAGCGGGGCGGAGCTGCAACTACTAGTTGATGTTTCTCTTAGTTAATTCTAGATGTTATTACTTTTTTTTCTCTTGCATTTGTTGTTGGATGTAACTGGGACCCCGTGTACATAATCTCGTTTTCATCACATGTACCACATGCGGTGCAAATGACAATAAAGACTCTCTGACTCTCTCTGACTCTGACTTATATTTGCACATTTTTGTGTAGGAATTTTTCTATAAAATGTATTAACTCACACAATGTTCATCACTTTGTTGCTAGAAATATTTAATTACATCAAATGTTTACTTCAAAATGGATCTGTTTCATTTTTTGTTTATTTCTTACATGAAATTCATTCATTCAACTTTTATTTGGACAGGTTAATCCCTGTTAATGAAATATGTTAATACATCAACTGTTTACTACAAATGTGATCAATTTCATCATGTTTACACGTTAGTGCTGAATCAAATGTTTCATGAATGTTTACCACATTATTTTTTATTAAATGAGAAAAAACAACCACATATGTTATTATTCAACTGTACAAATATTTCAAAACAAGGAGTGCAGCAAATCTAATTTTTTTCCCCCACTAGATCACATGTGTTCTCTAAACTGCAGCACATACACAATCTGAAGAAGTGTCACGTTAGCCCCAGTATAGTTAACTGGTCTAGTTCTGTGTAACATTATGTATTTGTTTCTCGTGCAGCCAGTCACTTTCCACATGAATTCACAGCTTCTGATATGAGCTTAATGCGTCGTCCACCCCTTGGAGAGAAAAAGGCACAGGATATTAGACAAGAGTTTTATGTGCCACATTAAAAAATGCCAAAGATGCTGAACACACATTAATGTTAATTTTAATGCTTGCAGAAAAATGTCTAACAGTGTTAAACAATGATGACAAAACAAGGAAGTCTTGTACAGTATAATATTTAATACTTTAAATTTACTTTTTCCAGCTGGTTTTTATTCAGCTCTGACCTGTTCTGTAACAGATGACTACCTTTCTGTTGGTGCATGAATAAATTGTTTTATATGGTACTACCTGAGCAACATTTGACGGTGTATTTATAGCTTTTTGCTGCTGGTCCCTGCTCCTCCATCTGCAGCCTGACTGAGCTCTTCTGGAGTTTCCATCCATTTCATATGAAGGTCTGCCTTGACAAGGACGTATCAGATCATAGATCAGTATTACTACAGTAACAGTGACAACAACAAGAAACTTTAAACAGTTTATTTCACAATAACACAGCTGTCCACTCTGTCTAAAATCAGACTAAGTTATATACAAAAGTATAAACCCAACCTAAACTAGGCTGACCCACTTCTATGAACTAAACACCCGAACAAAATCATGGCAAACAAGTATGGCACAACTCCAACAAAACGAATTTATACACTCACCAGTGTCTGGAACAAACTAGCAGTTATTTTGGGACATGGATAAAGTTGTATAGATAGATAAACTTTATTACAGACTCAGAGTCCAACCTAGATAAGAGACAACAACCATGATAAAATAAAATACAAAATACAAATAAAAAATTACAAAAAATTATAAAATAAAATAAAATAAAAAGAACAATAGAAAAAGTACCTAACCGTTCAGGAGGCAATCATACCAATGTCTCCAAAGCACAGATGAATATTTCACTGCACTATATTTGACATTAGTCAACAGTAGAATAATTCTATTATTAGACTTATGTAAACGACAAATAAATTTATACATAAAATTTCTTAAAACAGCCATCAAAGTGTTGACGCGAGCAGATACAAACAGTTCACTGGCACTGGTCCATCTGGGCTTATTTAAAAGAAGTCTTAGTGCGTCATTATAAGCCACCTTCAATCTATGAAGACTGGCTTTTTTAAAATTGCACCACAAATGTGCCGTATACAGTGATGAACAATATGATCTAAATAAGTTAATTTTCACTTCATCAGAACAGAATGCAAACTTACGAGCAAGGATATTTGCCTGAGCATATATCATTCGAACCTGACGGTAAATGTCCTCATCATCAGACCGACGGTCTGTCAACACATGACCCAGATACTTTACTTCATTTGCAACATTCAATAAAGTCCCAGACAGCTTAAAAAGTGGAAATACACTATTTTTGTCCTCTTTAGTGCGACAAATCAAAATGAGACTTTTAGAGGGGTTGAATATGATATCATGTGTCTCACCATATGCTGAACAGACATGAAGCAGCTTCTGAAGACCAGCTGAACTTGGACTAAAAACCACTAAGTCATCAGCATACATAAGATGATTGATAATTGTATCTCCAACCATGCAGCCAGTTCTACACAGGTTTAGCTGCTTAGAGAGGTCATTCATATAAAAATTAAACAGTATAGGAGATAAAATGCTTCCTTGTCTGACACCATTGCTGACACGGAAGGATGCAGACACACAATTATCCCATTTGACCTGCATATTTTGGTTAGCATACCAATAGGACAGACATCTCACTATATATTTGGGCACACCAGCTTGGCATAATTTTAAAAATAGTTTTCGATGATTTACACGATCAAAAGCCTTGGAGGCGTCTAAGAAACACATAAAAACCGTAGAATTTTTGTTATTATAGTTATTCAGTAATTCTTTTAGGCCATATATACATAGATCAGTGCCATGCTCGGACTTGAACCCAAATTGATAATAATAATAATAATAATAATAAACTTTATTTGTATAGCACCTTCCTACAATGCCTTGCATTGACCAAGGTGCTTAACAGGATAAAAAGATGAATAAACTGGAATAATAAATCAATGAAAATAGAATAGGAAACAACAGCAATAAAAGAAGGCAATGGAAATAAAAAATGCTACATACTAAAATAACACTAAAATAACACAAGTAATAAAAGTTACCGGTACACACTGAAAGCTTTTTTGAACAAGTGGAAATAAAAAGGCAATGGAAATAAAAAAATGTTACATATTAAAATACCAAAAGTAATAAAAGTTACACACTGGAAGCTTATTTGAACAAGTGGAAATAGAAAGGCAATGGAAATAAAAAATGCTACATATTAAAATACCAAAAGTAATAAAAGTTACACACTGAAAGCTTTTTTGAACAAGTGGGTCTTCAGTCTGGTTTTGAACAGAGTCAGATCAGAGGTGGCACGCAGCTCAAGGGGGAGACTGTTCCAGGCTTTTGGGCCGGCAACAGAAAATGACCGGTCTCCCCATTGTTTGTACCTTGAGCGAGGCACCTCCAGCAGGTGTTGACTGGCAGAGCGTAAAGCTCTGCCGGGCTGATGGACTTTCAAAAGTTCTGAGATGTAGAGAGGAGCAAGTCCATTCAGAGCTTTGAAAACAAACAGGAGCAGCTTGAACTGTATCCTGAACTGAACCGGGAGCCAGTGTAGAGAGGACAGGACAGGAGTGATGTGTTCATATTTTCGTGTGTTGGTCAAAAAGCGCGCGGCAGAGTTCTGTACAAGCTGTAAACGGGAGATGGAGGATTGATTAATACCAACATACAAAGCATTACAATAGTCAAGTCTGGAGGTCACAAAGGCATGGATGGCCTTCTCCAGATCACCACGGCTGAGAAATGACTTGACTTTGGAGAGCAGTCGGAGCTGAAAGAAGCTGGTCTTGACAACAGAACTGATCTGTTTATCAAGCTTTAATGGTACATCCAGACCGAACGCGATTTCAACGGCAAAAAAGCTCAACACGCACGCAAGTGGACGCACTTTGGGTCCAGACCAAAAAGCCAGAAGCGAAACTACCCAGAAAACTGCTGCGCAGGGTTGCCAGATAAAAATTAATTAATCATCTAGTACTGTTGCTTATTTTTTATTTTTTTTAACCCAAACTGTCATATTTGCTGCGTGAGGGTCTGATAAGATTATTAATGTGTTGATTAATGTGAGCTGAACCCAGCACCTCAGACTGAGGAAGTCTTTCGGACGAAAGACGAAACGTTTCTACAATTTTTTGCTTTGTTTTGTTTTTTTGTTTTTTGAATGTCCAGAGGACCAGACTTAGCTTTTTTAGATTTTTCTACCTGGATTATTGAGCATGCATCAGGGTATTAATGTGTTGAGTTTAGTGAACATTTGCACTGAAAAGGGGTAAAAATAAATAAATAAAAATAATAAAATTCATGTTTATCTGGCAACCCTGCTGCTGCGGGGTGTGGGGGAGGAGCTTACCGGTGTACCGAGTCGTCACTGCACTCCGCGAGGTGAGGAGCTCTTTATTTCTGTCTCTGTGGAGCAGACTTGACTGGTTGTGAAGGAATTGTCGCGAACACACAGCTACAATGAGTTTCTCTTCCATATTCCATGACTCCGCGGGTTTTTTCTGTGTTCCACAAACAATACGTCACATGCGCAATGGTTTCCGCGTCACTGGTTTCCGCGTCACATAGGGACTCTCCCCCTGACCCCCTCTCTTCTCCCCCGACTCTCCCTGATTGGTTGACACACCAACCAATCGGGTAGAGTTTGAGCGGCGTTTGAAAGTTGAACGGCGAAATCTTCAGCATGTTGGAGGCGTGCTTTGGAGGCTGACGCGGGTTCACGTGCACGGAAATCGTTCTCCAGCACGCTCAACACGCACGCGACGTGACGCAAGACGCCAGGAGGCTGCTGGAGGTGCGTCCACCATTGACTTTGCATGTAAACTGGACGTTCCTGCAGTAGAAAACGCATTCGGTCTGGATTCACCATAAGTTGGAGTCAAGCTGCACTCCAAGATTTCTGACCACCGGGTTGAAATGGGGGAGGGGAAAACCAACACTGGGACTGGGAAGGATGTTGTTGGTGTCACCAGGAGCACTAAATAAAATGCATTCAGTTTTATCTGTGTTTAGGTGGAGGAAGTTTTGAGAGAGCCAGTGCTTAATGTCATTTAAGCAGTTGACAAGAGTGTTTGAACTGGGTGAGGGGTTGGGAGTGACTGGCAGATAGATTTGTAAATCGTCTGCATACATGTGAAAAGACAGGTTATGACGTGCAATGATTGATCCTAATGGCAGCATGTAAAGAGAGAAGAGGACTGGCCCTAGAATAGATCCCTGTGGTACGCCAGAGGTCAGAGGGGTTGATGAAGAGGAGGACAGATCGCCTATCATGACAGAAAAAGTTCTCCCAGACAGGTAAGATTTGAACCACTCAAGCACAGCTCCCTGGAGGCCAACCTGCTGAGACAAGCGGTTGATTAGTACCTGATGGTCGACGGTGTCAAAAGCTGCTGAGAGGTCTAACATCACCAGCAGAGCAGGGTTTTTTGCATCCAGGGACAGAAGAATGTCATTCTGTACTTTGAGCAGTGCAGATTCAGTACTGTGACGAGCTCGAAAACCTGACTGAAATTTTTCAAACAGGTTGTTGAGTTCTAGAAAAGATTGAAGTTGAATAAAAACAATCTTTTCTAGGACCTTTGATAGAAATGACAGATGTGAAACTGGTCTGAAATTAGAGAGAGCTGTAGGATCTAGGCCTGGTTTTTTGAGAAGAGGCCTGACCACAGCATGTTTGAAAGCAGATGGCACAAAACCTGAAGATAGACAGCTGTTAATAAATGACAAAACACAAGGACCAATTACATCAAAGGACTGTTTGAACATTTTAGAGGGAATGATGTCCAGAGAACAGTTAGTTGGTTTCATCTGCTGAACCACCTTGGTGAGGTGAGGGAGTGAAACCAGGTCAAATTGGTCAAAAACAGCTGTGGTTATTGCAGACGCACAAGACTGGATGGTGTTGGATGAACTGACAATGTTCTGCCTGATAGAGTCTATTTTGTTGACAAAATAGCTCTGAAAGTCATCGCAGGTAGACTGTGTGGCAGTTTTCAGAACATTGACAGATGGGTTGATGACAGACTGGAGTGTGCTGAAAAGCGTCCGCGGCCGGTTGGAGCTGGTGGAGATTAAATTGGAGAGGTACTGTGATTTGGCCTGTTTCACAGCATTATGATACTCACAGAGACAGTCTCTCAGTATTCCTTGAGATACATGAAGCCGGTCGCGCTTCCATTTTCGTTCTGCTTTTCTGCAACGTTGTCGAAGAGCTCGCGTCGTTTCGTTGAGCCATGGTGAAGGTTTGTTCTTTGAAGATGCCTGTTTGAGAGGAGCGATGGAGTCCAAGATCGTTGTGCAGGTGTGATGGAAGGAGCTGATGAAGTCCTCAGGATGTAGAGATGGGTCCAGGCTGACAGCAGAGCAGAATTCAGTGCTCTTAAAGGCATCAGTGAACTCACTTGGAGTGGATGGGGTGATAGAGCGACAGAAACGTGCTGGGAGAATAGCTTTCGGTGCAGGAGAGGTGAAAAATTCGAATAATATGGGAAAATGGTCTGAAATACAGGTGTCCAGGATCTCCACAGTAGGTATTTGAAGGCCGTGGGAGATAATTAAATCGAGTGTATGACCCTGACTGTGTGTGGCCCCCGAGACCAACTGTGACAGGTTGAAAGAGTCCAGGAGGTCCTGAAACTCACATCCAAGCTGATTACTTGGGCAGCAGGTGTGCACGTTGAAGTCCCCACAGAAAAGCCAAGAGTCAAACTTTGGCATTAGGTCAGCCAGTAGTTCAGAAAACTCACTGAGAAAGTTTTTGTTGTATTGAGGAGACCGATAAAAGAGGCCACACAAAATAGGTTTTGCAGATTCCAGCACAAAAATCATGCTTTCAAAACTGTTGTAATTTTTCTGAGGCAACATGCGGCACTTGAACGCCTCCTCATTGAAAACTGCAGCGAGGCCCCCCCCTCTTCCAGATCCACGCGGAGCGCTCAGATAAGAGAAGCCAGGTGGGAGGAGTTCAGAGAAGCAACTGTGGTCCCCAAGTTTCTGCCAGGTTTCCGTGATCAAAAACAGATCCAGACGATGAGTGGAGATCAAATCACTTAATATAAAAGTTTTATTTGATGACAATGCTGACCGTACAGGAACACAGCCAGTTACGTCACTCACAGCTCGAGCGAGCGGGCGGAGGTTCTGTTTAACACAGCCTCGCTCCACAGCCCTCACGGGGGGACAAGATGGAAACTGACCGCTGGCGTCATGATTGATAGCAACAAGGCATCTGTTGCGGCGGGCAAAGGAGCGACGGACATCAAAGACGCTGAATTCAGGAGGTAAGTCAGCCGTCGGCGTGTTGTGAGACGAGAGATACTTTTTAAACCTCACCAGCACGCCTGCCCTCGTACCGCGTCTTCTGCGCCGCTTGTTGCGAGGCAACGTGGTCGTGTTGCGTTGTAGGTAGGCAGGAATAGACGCCAGGAACGGTGGAGGTGGAGGAGGCTTGAAATGTCCATATTTGCCAGTAGCCGGTGTGTTGATCAGCGAGTCTTGGAGACTTAGAAGAGTTGAGCGATCATAGACCAGGAGCGAGGATGCATCGTCGATGAAAAAAAGGCAGAACACGAACAGTAGTAAAAAGTTCAGGAGAGCATGTAGACGGCGTACCAGGACAACCGGCGCCATCTTGAAACCAATATCACAAGAACAAATGACAATCAAGGAACTGGTGGGTATACAATACATTAAAGCAGTATGACATGCAAATACCCAAAGTGTAGCTGAGTTGAACAAGATGTTAACGTTTTTACAAATACAACAAATTATAGTTCACAAACAACTATAGTACAGTATAAATACTTACACTGTTCACAAATTCCTTTCCCTGATCTGTGAGTATGCGTTTTGGCACCCCAAATAGGTAGATAAACTTTAACATGGCTTCTGTTACCTCCACTGCTGATTTTGACTTCAACGGGTATGCCATTGGCCACCTTGTGCAATAATCAATTATAACAAGGATGTATTGATATTTTTGTTCAATCATGACCAGTTTCCCAATGAGGTCCATCCCAACAAGTTCAAATGGATGTTTTGTCTGTTGAAATAAGTCATTTGAATGAAAGTCACTTCTTTAGATTATAACATATCAAGACTGACAGAACATGTACTTTCAAATGACAATGTGCCATTTTGGATCACCATGAAGTTACAGCATTGCCTTCAATTTTTATGAAAAGCAGTATACAGTATATCGCATGTCACTAAAAAGAAGTTTGACTTTGCAATGTTGTTGTGGCAGGGGAGGGTGGATGGGGGCTTTGGGGGTAGTGATTTCTGAGGGGGAACTTAGGAAGTCTTTGTATAACAGAAATGTTATGATGTATGTTAGTCTGTCGTGTACACTTTGTTATAATTTTTGTGTGTAATTTTTTAAATTTCATTATACTGGGTACAGTAACAGTTTTATTGAAATTTCTTTTATGTAAGAGTAATGATACTAGATAGTATTATTTAAGTTAAAGTAGTCCAAGTGTATTGTGGTCTAATACGTTAATGTTATCTATGAAAATGAGTAAATACGTTTTTTACCATCTTCTAATGGCATACAAATGTTGTTATTGCATATAAGGCAACATATTCTCAGACAGACAAAGCCATGGTGTAATATATATGAAATAAAGATTAATAGCACAAAACTTACTTTGATCGGTTTGTACTGTACGTCAGACTTAATTTTCGTTTTATTTTTCTGGCATACAGTGCATTGGGACACCTGTAAGAGCAATAAATGATATTTTAAAATGTAAAACTGTGAAAACCATTTTATGATTATGTAAAATCATAAAAAGAACATACCCATTTTTCAATGTCTGTAGACATTCCTGGCCAATAATATCTCTGTGAGATGGCATCCAAGGGCGGAGTGGCCATCGGGAGATTCGGGAGTTTTCCCGATGGGCCGCGTCATGAATGGGCCGATAGGCGCACGGGGAAAATGATGACGGTTGAATAAATCTGCTCAAAATTGACTTGTCCCTGACTTTAGGCTGCAGGCTGCAGCCTCTTAAAGGGAGGGAGCGCTGATCACTTTAAGAGACTGCAGCCTGCAGCCTCTTAAAGCGCTGATCCCTTTAAGAGACTGCGCCGCACTGGGCCGGCAGCTTGGGAGCTACCATTTGATAAAAAACACCCCTGAAAATTCACCGTTGGTTGAGTCCAACCCAGCAGCGAAGCACGTATTTTCCAAAACATCAGCTGATGGAGCAGCGCGGAGTCCAAACTGCTAATTATCAATAAAAATGGATAGGAAGGGGCCGTGGAGCTGAAAAAGTCAGGTTGAAGAAAAGAAAGGCGTTACAGGAGGAAGCTGCCAAATGTGCAAAGCTTACAGACATTTTTTCAAAGAGACAGAAGAAGCAACAGGTAATATAAATTAAAAACTAGCATAATAAATTAAGCACAACGTTGTACTATGTCACTAAACATGCATGAAAGTCAAGTGGGACCTAAACTGACAGCCTGAGCCTAATTAGAAATAAAAGCAGAAATATATAAATTGACCAATAAATAAATAAACGTCAAAGGACAATTTAAATTAAAAGATAACTTTATCTCATACCCTGATGCATGCTCAATAATCCAGGTAGAAAAATCTAAAAAAGCTAAGTCTGGTCTTCTGGACATTTTTTGCTTTGTTTTGTTTTGTTTCTTGAATGTCCAGAGGACCAGACTTAGCTTTTTTAGAACTTTATCTCATGTTTTAAAAATTAATTGACCATCATGTTTTTTTTCCAGCTTAGTTCCAACAAATTATATATTTTAATTCATAATTTTACATTTTACTGTGCTTAAAATACCGGTAGGCCTACATATTTTTTTGTTTTTACTTTTACTCTTAGATGACTTGTGTTATGTAATTAAATGTAATTATTTTTTTAATTTTCCACACAAGTCCTTATTTACGTAATGAGGCAGAAATGCATGAGGTGAAGTGAAAACAGGATACAGAAAAATGTTAAAGCAACACATTTAATAGACAAATAAAAATAAACTCATGCATATGCATACATATTGCAACCAATGCCAAACTTGTCTCTGATTTTGCTTGTCTTGACCCTAAAAACTTTTCAGAGATGAGGCTTAAAGGACTCAAGAGCTCAGCACTTCAAGCAACAAGCAAAAATCTGCTTAGATTTGATGAGAGAGCCACAGTGAGTACTTTACACACACAGAGCTGTCCAGTCTTGGGATAGGCTGAAAAAGTCCCCTCTGGAAGAGTCCACTGTCAAGATGGTACTGAGATGGAACAGGGTTGAACCAGAGATTGAACTTGAAAGCAGGGCTTGTTCTTCTTGCAGAAACTGTTATCTGTGTTTACCTTATATTGACACAGTATAACCTTTTCACAGATGCCTATATAGGGCTGGCATACAAATATTTGTTGTCTCATGTTGCATGTGAAAGCTTCTCTACTCTCAAGTTCATCAAGAATAGACTATGAAGCACACTTAACCAGGAGCATTTGGAGGCATTTATGCTGATGTCCACAGAGAAAGAACTTCTTATGTCCATTGACAATGACAAAGTAACACATATGGTGGCAGAAACTAGTGCACTTCTTAGGCGCTTACTGATGCTGTAGATCACATGTCAAACTCGAGGCCCATGGGCCAAATCTGGTCTCATTGACATTTTATCTGGCCTCAAATTTAATATTTTGAATGTAAAATAGTTTTATGGTTTATCTTTTTGTCACTGTATTTAGTGCAAACTTCTCATGACAGCTGGCCAACGTTCAAGCCAACAAAATTACGTTTTGAGTTTTTCAGTAATCTTTGAGTCTGATATGGAAAGAGCAACAAAGAATTGACTTATCTTTTTCTGTTTTTTAAGTCAACTAATTTAGTTTTTTTCCCACCTGATTTGCTGAATTGTAACAAAATGTAACTAAAAATTATAACCAAAAAAAAGTTGTTGATTGTATTGCAATTAAAAAAATATTATAGGCTACATTTTTGCCAAATATTTTTAAAATGTGAAAAAATGGGCCACTCTTGGCCATTAAACTCCCGGGCTGAAAAGTTGTCCCACTCCGCCCCTGATGGCATCCCTTGTTTTTATCTGCCCTGTGGTGTTAATGTAAGGCCTGGGGGAAAAATTACAGATGGCCACTTGTGATGATGTCATAAAAGGAGCGCCAGGCTTAGGGTGCCAGGTGACGCTGATTGTAAGGCTGATGGCTAGCTGGAAGCAGGGCGATCTGAAATAAAGAAATCACGTTGACACGTTTTGCCTGAGGACTCTTTCAATAACACGACATGGTGTCAAGAGTGTTGGAGTCATCGTGAGGGTGCGACGGTGTTTGGCTGCCGGAGACATGGCGGACGACGACGCGCCGAGAGTCGCTTCTGCTGGTCCGTGTGCGACGTTTAGCATCCAGCCGCCGGAGTCTTTCGACTTCACGAAGCCACAGGAGTGGGCCAAGTGGATACGACGATTCGAACGGTTTCGTCTGGCAAGTAATCTGAACTCTAGTTCTGAGGAGAACCAAGTTAACACGCTAATTTATTGCATGGGCGATGAAGCTGATGACGTGCTACGTGGATTAGCGTTGCCAGATGATCAAAGAAACACGTATCGAGGAGTTCGTGATGGGTTTCAAGCTTTCTTCGTTGTTAAGAAGAATGTGATTTATGAGCGTGCCAGATTTAACATGCGCAAACAAGAGGAGCATGAAACTGTTGATGCTTTTGTTACTTCACTGTATGCGCTAGCAGAACATTGCGCTTTGGGGCTCCTCACAGGGGGCTGGAAAGCGCTATATAAATAAGCTCCATTACCATTACCATTGCAATTATGGAGCGCTACATGATGAGCTGATTCGGGACAGGCTGGTGGTGGGTCTGCAGGATAAAAGGTTATCCGAAAATTAAAGCTGCAAGCAGCATTGAGGCCCTCGCGATCCAGGCGTCAAACTCGGTCAGCACTATCTTGAGGCATTGAAGGTCAAAAGTTATCAAAAGAATTTTTCTATGTCAAAGCATGTGGGCGTGGCCAAGCCTCAAATCTGGCCATTCTCCATGAAACATCAAGCTAAAATAACTTCCTAATATAAGCTCCCAGCTACACCAAATTCACTAAGATCTATATTTATCCATCCCTCGACAGGACTGCAGTCCAATATGTAGTGGGCATGGCCTGATTCTTCCAGAGCGCCCCCTAGAATTTAGTGAAGAAGTGAAACGGCAGCAATCCTGTCTGCGTCATGATATCAGTTCAGAAACAGAGAAGGGAAAATCTGTTGACAGAGTGTACAGGAGTTATGTTAAGCGTGGCAAGACTAAATATCAACCCAGAGCGCACACTACTTCAACTACTAAAAGGGAGAACTCTCATTAAGTGTGGAAGCTCTCCATTTAATCCCAAACATGACTGTCCAGCCAAGGGGGAAAAATGTCATTTATGTGGGAAGATGGGACATTATAAGAAGGTGTGTCGATCGCTCAAGAATGTGCATGCTGTCGAAGAAGATGATTCTTTGTTTTTAGGTAGCATTAATAATGGAGATGAACCTTGGAAGGTGGATGTTAAAATTAATAACAGATCCATCTCATTCAAGATTGACACTGGTGCTGATGTTACAGTTCTGCCATATGATGTGTTCAAGGACATCTACAGAGACAGGAGCCCCCCCATTCTGAAAAAAGCCACCAGGCAACTGCTTGGTCCAGGGAGAAATGCTCTGGATGTTGTGGGGGTTGCTGAAATGTTAATGGAAAGGGGAGAAAAAGAGATACAGGAAAGCGTGTATGTTTTGAAACACCTGCACACTGCACTTTTGGGTAGACCAGCCATTCAGAAGCTGGATCTGGTAGCTAGATTAAATGAGATACTGCTGAAACAGTGAAAACTAGCTATCCAAAGCTTTGCAGTGGTCTGGGTGAGGTGAAACAGCCTTATAACATCAAACTGAAACCAGGAGCTCAACCATTTTCATTAAAGACACCCAGAAGGATTCCACTTCCTTTGATGGACAAAGTTAAACAAGAATTGTCCCGTATGGAAAGTTTGGGTGTGATTTGTAGAATTGAGGAGCCAACTGAGTGGTGTTCAGGGATGGTGGTTGTTCCAAAACCAACAGGTGCGGTGCGCATATGTGTTGACCTTACAAAGCTGAATGAGTCTGTCTGCAGAGAGAAGTATATTCTTCCCTCTGTGGATGAAACACTCGGTAAGCTAGCAGGAGCCAGAATCTTCAGTAAATTAGATGCTAATATGGGGTTTTGGCAGATTCCTCTAACTGAAGATGCAGCAAAATACACAACTTTCATTACACCTTTTGGTCGTTATTTTTTTAAACGGTTACCTTTTGGTATAGCTTCTGCCCCTGAGCATTTCCAGAACAGAATGGTAACAGAGGTTACGGAGGGACTAGATGGTGTAGTTTGTCACATGGATGATGTGTTAGTGTGGGGGAGAACACAGGAGGAGCATGATGCTCGTCTGCATACAATCCTTGGGAAAATTCAAGAAGCTGGTCTCACACTTAACATTGATAAATGCGAATTTTCAAAGCAGGGGGTAAAATTTTTGGGCCACATGATCTCTGTTAAGGGAGTTAGTCCCGATCCAAATAAAACTGAAGCAGTGAGACAAATGAAGGAACCTAGAAATGTGAGTGAACTCAGAAGTTTCCTCGGGATGGTTAATCAGCTGGGGAAGTTTATTCCACAGTTGGCAGAGCGAGACAAGCCTCTGAGGGATCTCTTGTCTAAGAAAAACTGTTGGATGTGGGGAGTTGATCAGGCTAGAGCATTTAATGAGCTAAAAGAAATGCTTATATCCCCACCAGTGTTAGCCATGTAT
>JBBPBX010039140.1:0-30036 GCA_038048925.1 Garcialebias charrua
TGATGTTTTTTTCTGTAGAACATCTCTACGCTTGTACCTCTGCGTATGGACGTACGCGGGGAGTATACTGGGGGCTTAAGACTAAGTAAGAGGAGTAAAGGAGGCCATCTTTGTGAAAAGAAACCGTCCATCATTAAACAGGTGGAGGTCTCCGGGTTCAACTGTCCCCCTCTTACAATGCTGTTATTGCTGGTATCACTCAGCCCTCTGTGAATAACAAACAACCATCAGGACCACCTACAGCAACACTCTCTGTATGAGAAGTTTCAGTCTGGATTCAGAGCAGCTCACAGTACAGAGACTGCATTGCTGAGAGTTACAAATGATGTCCTCATGGCTGCTGACACTGGTTCTCCCTCCATCCTTGTCCTCCTCGACCTCACTGCAGCCTTCGACACTGTGGACCATAGTATCCTCCTCCACCGTCTTCATGTGGAGGTCGGTCTCTGTGACACCGTCCTGGACTGGTTCAGATCTTTCCTCTCCAATAGGCTGGAATGTGTTAGTCTTGGCAACGCCACGTCCCAGACAGTCTGTGTCTCCTGTGGTGTCCCTCAGGGGTCAGTTCTGGGGCCCCTGCTGTTTTCCCTTTACATGCTGCCTTTAGGTCAAATTATTAATCAGTTCAACATTTCTTTTCACTGTTATGCCGACGATACACAGCTTTACATCAGGACTGGAGCATCCTCATCTTCCCCATTGTCATCTCCATCTTCACTCACTGCCCTCTCTGCCTGCCTGGAGGAAATAAGGGCATGGATGAATCAGAACTTTCTTCAATTAAACTGCTCCAAGACTGAGGCCATACTGATTGGCACCCCTCACCAGGTACAAACATCTACTATAACAACACTTTCCTTTTCTGGACAAGACATCCCCCTCTCCACCTCTGTTACTAATCTTGGAATAAAAATGGACTCTCATCTTACATTTGAAAATCACATTAAGCATCTGTTTAAAACTTGCTTCTTCCATCTTCGAAACATCTCCAGACTTCGCCCATCTCTAACTTTTTCCGATGCTGAGAAGCTCGTCCATGCTTTTGTCTCCTCCAGGCTCGACTACTGCAACTCCCTGTTTATTGGAATCCCTGGCAAAAACCTTCAGAAACTTCAATACATTCAAAACAGTGCAGCAAGGATTCTGTTGAGAGTTCGTAAATTTGAACATATTACACCCATTCTCCATAACCTCCATTGGCTTCCTGTCACCTACAGAATTCAGTACAAAACTGCTCTCATTACACATCAATGCTTACACAGAACTTCACCTGACTATCTAAAGGACATTCTTGTTCCATATTCATCCACCCGGTCTCTACGGTCACAGAACAGTAATCTACTTCACATTCCAAGAACCAAATTAAGGACCATGGGAGACCGGGCTTTCAGTGTGGCTGCCCCCCGCCTATGGAACTCCCTCCCTGACTACCTGAGAGCTCCACAGTCACTGGTTGAATTTAAAAACGGCTTAAAGACCGTTCTTTTTAAACAAGTTTACTCTGCCTCCTCATGATTTTATCTTTGTTCTTAGTTGTTATTTCTATTGATTTTACTTGTTTTATCACTTGTTTTATTTTTGATTTTGTTGCACTTTGTAGCACTTTGAGATTTTTGTTAATAATAATAATAATAATAATGAATTCAATTTATAACGCGTTTTTCATTAGTGAAAATCTCAAAGCGCTACACACATTGAATGCTATACACATTCATACACCGGTAGCGGCAGACTACCATGCAAGGTGCTTTCCAGTCCTACCGGGAGCAACTCGGGGTTAAGTGTCTTGCCCAAGGACACAACGACACATGGTGTGGGGAACCAGGATTCGAACCGCCAACCTTCCGATCGGGGGACGACTGCCATTACCACTACGCCACGGCCGCCCCATGTTAATGAAAAGTGCGTTATAAATTAAATTCATTATTATTTATTATTAGGGTGCTAATGATCCATCGTTAGGCTGATGGTCCTCCTTGATCATGTGAGTGTGGCATCACCTGCTTCCTGCCACATGAGCAGCTGGTTTCAGCTGTGAGCAGCAAACTGGTTGATCCACTGTGAGAAGGTGCTATTTATAAGACTGAGCTGAATACAGCACCTCAGACTGAGGAAGTCTTTCAGAGGAAAGACAAAACGTTTCTGCTTTTATTTTACTTTTTTGAATGTCCAGAGGACCAGACTTGACTTTTTTAGAGTAAGCCTGAAAGTTACCGCGCATACGGCCGTGCCCATCCACCTCTGCTCCAGATCACACAGCTGAATTTCTCTGTTCACCACACACACAGGAGCAATTCAGAAATAATAATAATAATAATAATGAATTCAATTTATAACGCACTTTTCATTAATGAAAATCTCAAAGTGCTACAAGGTGCAACAGAATTAAATGTCAATAAAACAAATAATAAAACAATTAAAATCAATAACAGTATCAACTAAGATCAAAAGTAGAATCATGAGGAGGCAGAGTATGCTCGGTTGAAAAGAAAGGTCTTCAAGTCGCTCTTAAAGTCAACCACAGACTGTGGGGCTCTTAGACAGTCAGGAAGAGAGTTCCACAGGCGGGGAGCAGCCACACTGAAAGCCCGGTCTCCCATGGTCCTTATCTGATCTGTGCATGCGCCTAACAGAAATTGAAACTAACCACATGTATATGTTGACATGTGTCAAGAGCAGTGATGTCACTAACGCGTTACTTTGTAACGCGTTACTCTGGTCGGACCACTTTTTTCAGTAACGTGTAATCTAACGCGTTGCTATTTGAAAATCCAGTAATCAGATTAAAGTTACTCACTCCAAATTATTGTGCGTTACTTTTTTGCCATTTTCTGTAGAACTGTAATTTTATTTTATTTCGCCAATGCGTCTCGGGGGGAGCGATAAAAAAAAGACAGGAGTGACGTCAGTCTATGCGACCGCCCGGTGTCTTGTAGCACACGTTAGCATTAAGCTAGGTTTAGCATCTCGCTGCGGTCTCCTGTTTGTTTGGGAACGTTGTGACTTGTTAAAAACACGAGCGCACATCCAAAACGGTGTGTGGACTTTGTTTCACGGAGACTGGATCTGCAGCAGACAACACGTCTAACTTGAACGGACTTAACGACGTGATCCGAACGTGAACGAGGAGCAGCTTGTAAACACTGCTAACAGAGCAGCAGCAGCATTAAAACAGCCTTCAGGTAGGTCAGATCAGTCAATAACACAAACTGTAGGACATTTTAAAGCTCTGGATCTACGTCTGAAATGTTGTTGTTGCTGTGCAGGCTTTAAATTAACTGAGCGTCTCTAAAACGTCTTCCATCACGTCCATCATCATGTCAACACCAGCCAAAAAGTTAATCACTTTATGAAAAAACTGATGTCAACAAGTCCTGGAGCTGAATAAATCCCTGCCCTGATGATGACCGAGAGATCCAACCACAAGAAGAGGTATTGTTCTTTTATTAATAATTAACCTTTTTAATTTAAAATGATAATCTTATTAACTATTTTTATTTTTTTTACCTGTTTGTGTTATTTCCAGTCTGAGACAGAGGAAGCAGCTGTCTTTTTCCTCTTGAGGGACATCCACCTGCAGCTAAGAAGCGTGTGATGATGACCCTGATGCATGCTCAATAATCCAGGTAGAAAAATCTAAAAATGCTAAGTCTGGTCCTCTGGACATTCAAAAAACAAAACAGAACAAAAAAAATTGTAGAAACGTTTTATCTTTTGTCCAAAAGACTTCCTCAGTCTGAGATGCTGTATTCATCTCAATCTTATAAATACTGTAGCACCCTCTCACAGTGGATGAACCAGTTTGCTGCTGACAGCTGAAACCAGCTGCTCACGGACCATCAGCCTAACAATGGATAGTTAGCAGCACCCTGATGGTTGTTTGCTATTCACAGAGGGCTGAGTGATACTAGCAATAACAGCATTGTAAGAGGGGGACAGTTGAACCTGGAGGCCTCCACCTCTGTTTAATGATGGACGGTTTCTTTTCACAAAGATGGCCTCCTTTACTCCTCTCTCAAACCATCGTTCCTCTCTATCAAGGATGTGAACATCTTCATCCCTGAAAGAGTGACCTCTGACCTGGAGAGTGTAGACTGCAGAGTCCTGATCTTATGATGTTGATCTTCTGTGCTGGACCATCCTTTTGGCCAGTGGCTCATGCTTTTATTTATTTTCATCCAAACGTATTGTTTACTTGACACATTTTCAAAATAAACATTTTATAAGTCTTTTTTGTAAAAATACTATTTGTTTAGTGAAGTCAAGAAAGACTACTGTATTTTGTTTTTTGAATATTTATTAGTAATTATTTTATTAAAACATTTAAATTTGGTGCCTGTACGTTGGAGTTCACCCCGGTGAACGAGAGGGTAGCCTCCCTTCGCCTACGTGTGGGGGGATGGGCTCTGACTGTTGTTTGTGCCTATGCACCAAACGGCAGCTCAGACTACCCACCCTTTTTGGAGTCCTTGGAGGGGGTATTGGAGAGTGCGCCTCCTGGGGACTCCCTTGTTCTACTGGGGGACTTCAACGCTCACGTGGGCAATGACAGTGAGACCTGGAGGGGTGTGGTTGGGAGGAACGGCCCCCCTGATCTGAACCAGAGTGGTGTTCTGTTATTGGACTTCTGTGCTCGTCATGGATTGTCCATAACGAACACCATGTTTAAGCATAAGGGTGTCCATATGTGCTCTTGGCACCAGGACACCCTAGGTCGCAGTTCGATGATCGACTTTGTTGTCGTCTCATCTGATCTGCGGCCGCATGTCTTGGACACTCGGGTGAAGAGAGGGGCGGAGCTGTCAACTGACCACTACCTGGTGGTGAGTTGGCTCCGATGGTGGGGGAGGATGCCGGTCAGACCTGGCAGACCCAAACGTATTGTGAGGGTCTGCTGGGAACGTCTGGCAGAGTCTCCCGTAAGACGGAGCTTTAACTCCCACCTCCGGGAGAGCTTTGAACACGTTCCGAGGGAGGCGGGGGACATGGAGTCCGAGTGGGCCGTGTTCCGCGCCTCTATTGTCGAGGCAGCTTATCGGAGCTGTGGCCGCAAGGTTGTTGGTGCCTGTCGTGGTGGCAACCCTCGAACCCGGTGGTGGACACCGGCAGTGAGGGATGCTGTCAGGCTGAAGAAGGAGTCCTATTGGGCCTTTTTGGCTTGTGGGACCCCGGAAGCAGCTGATAGGTACCGGCAGTCCAAGCGGCATGCGGCTCGGGTGGTTGCTGAGGCAAAAACTCGGGCGTGGGAGGAGTTCGGAGAGGCCATGGAGAATGACTTCCGTACGGCTTCGAGGCGATTCTGGTCCACCATCCGGCGTCTCAGGGGGGGAAAGAGGTACGCGACCAACACCATTTATGGTGGGGGTGGCGTGCTGCTGACCTCAACTCGGGATGTTGTGAGTCGGTGGGCGGAATACTTCGAAGACCTCCTCAATCCTACTGGCACGTCTTCCACGGAGGAAGCGGAGCCTGGGGACTTTGGGTCGGGTTCTCCGATCTCTGGTGCTGAGGTCGCCGAGGTGGTTAAAAAGCTCCGCGGTGGCAAGGCTCCGGGGGTGGATGAGATTCGCCCGGAGTTCCTTAGGGCTCTGGATGTTGTGGGGTTGTGTTGGCTTACGCGACTCTGCAATATCGCGTGGACATCGGGGGCAGTTCCCTTGGATTGGCAGACTGGGGTGGTGGTTCCCCTATTCAAAAAGGGGGACCGTAGGGTGTGTTCCAACTATAGGGGATCACACTCTTAAGCCTCCCTGGTAAGGTCTATTCAGGGGTTCTGGAGAGGAGGGTCCGTCGGATAGTCGAACCTCGGATTCAGGAGGAGCAGTGTGGTTTTCGTCCTGGTCGTGGAACACTGGACCAGCTCTACACCCTCAACAGGTCCTGGAGGGTGCGTGGGAGTTTGCCCAACCAGTTTACATGTGCTTTGTGGACTTGGAGAAGGCATTCGACCGCGTCCCTCGGGGGGTTCTGTGGGGGGTACTCCGGGAGTATGGGGTACCAGGCCCATTGATATGGGCTGTTAGGTCCCTGTACGACCGGTGTCAGAGCTTGGTCCGCATTGCCGGCAGTAAGTCAGGCTCGTTTCCAGTGAGAGTTGGACTCCGCCAAGGTTGCCCTTTGTCACCGATTCTGTTCATAACTTTTATGGACAGAATTTCTAGGCGCAGCCAAGGTGTTGAGAGGATCCGTTTTGGTGACCTTAGAATCGCTTCTCTGTTTTTTGCAGATGATGTGGTCCTACTGGCTTCATCAGTTCGTGATTTACAACTTTCACTGGAGCGGTTTGCAGCCGAGTGTGATGCGGCCGGGATGAGGATCAGTTCCTCCAAATCCGAGGCCATGGTCTTGAGCCGGAAAAGGGTAGCATGCCCTCTCCGGGTCGGGGAGGAGGTCCTGCCCCAAGTGGAGGAGTTTAAGTATCTCGGGATCTTGTTCACGAATGAGGGAAAACTGGAGCGTGAGATCGATAGGCGGATAGGTGCAGCGTCCGCAGTGAAGCGGGCGCTGTACCGGTCTGTCGTGGTGAAGAGAGAGCTGAGTCAAAAGGCAAAGCTCTCAATTTACCGATCGATCTACGTTCCCACCCTCATCTATGGTCATGAGCTTTGGGTTATGACCGAAAGAACAAGATCTCGGATACAAGCGGCTGAAATGAGTTTTCTCCGCAGGGTGGCTGGACTCTCCCTTAGAGATAGGGTGAGAAGCTCAGTCATCCGGGAGGGACTCGGAGTAGAGCCGCTGCTTCTCCACATCGAGAGGAGCCAGTTGAGGTGGCTCGGGCATCTGGTTAGGATGCCTCCTGGACGCCTCCCTGGTGAGGTGTTCCGGGCATGTCCCACCGGGAGGAGACCCAGAGGAAGACCCAGGATACGCTGGAGGGACTATGTTTCTCGGCTGGCCTGGGAACGCCTTGGGATTCCCCCAGAGGAGCTGCTCCAAGTGGCTGGGGAGAGGGAAGTCTGGGCCTCCCTACTTAGGCTGCTACCCCCACGACCCGACCCCGGATAAGCGGAAGAAAATGGATGGATGGATGGATTTAAATTTTTTATGTATTGTGACAGAGGTTTCTTGTCAGCGGCTGCTGAAAGTAACTAATAAAGTAACTTAGTAATCTAACTTAGTTACTTTCCAAATCAAGTAATCAGTAACTTAACTAAGTTACTTTTTCAATGTAACTATGCCATCACTGGATAGACAGATGTGGTGGAGAGAATCTGGTAATTTTTTTTAAATGAAACTTTTTTTCCTCTGCGGCCAGTACCAATTGACCCTTGGACTGGTACCGGTCCATGGCCTGGTGGTTGGGGACCACTGCCATCCAGGACCAGACCATGGTGACCCAGCAGGGCCGGCCCAAGGCATAAGCAAACTAAGCGGCTGCTTAGGGCCCCGGGGCCACTAGGGGCCCCCCAAAGTGCAACAGATTATTATTATTATATATATATTTTTTGTAATGATTTCCATGTGATTCTATTTATTCTTTTAAGTTCAGCCTTTGCAAATTGTTACATACATTTACATAGTTTTAAGAACTAATTATTCAACTTTACATTTCTTTGTTTAAACCATCTTACGTGGTTTCATTGTTCTTTTACATTATTTAAGTATTTCCTTGATATTTTTATTTTCTTTTGTCAATTTTTGCGCAATTTAATTATTTTTTATGCATCCATGTTATTTTATCTGTTGTTTATTGTTGATCTTGCGCTCCAAATTATTTTGAACATTACTGTTGCAGTTCTTTGGAGCCAAATTTAATAAACCAGATGACATTTTTGCAGTAAAATGCATTGTATACTGGTGTTTTTTTCCCCATTAGTTACTTTTAGTACCAAAATACACAAAGAATAATATAACCAGGGCTCTCAGAGTTGCAATGGGTTTATGTTAGGACAGTGAATGATCTGATCATCTGAGTGTTGATTGCAGTAATCCACATTATTAGCAAAAATAGATGGTCCCAAACCAAATTTTGCTTAGGGCCACATGGAGGCTTGGGCCGGCCCTGTGACCCAGGAAAGACTCTGTGGTCCGGTGGTTAGTAAGATGTTCAGAACTGTCGAGCAGACCGGTGTTCTGGGCCTCGGGGAGCAGATTTTCTGCTCAGCGTCCTCCAACATGAAAATGATGAGAGACAGTTGGACCAAACTGCTGAGGAGGACAACGTCTACAGGTGTGTCGGGAGGACGGGGGGCCTGAGGGACCAGAACCGAACCTGAAACAGCATTTAGCACTCTGTTGACCTTCATCAAAATCATCCTCCTCACTCCTCCTGCTCTGCTGAATCTTTCGCTTCGTTTGTTCCTACAACCTCCAGCTGGTCTCTGTAGACCAGGACCTGTCAGTCTGAGACCAGGACATGTCAGTCTGAGAGAGACCAGGACATGTCAGTCTGAGACCAGGACATGTCAGTCTGAGACCAGGACATGTCAGTCTGAGACCAGGACATGTCAGTCTGAGACCAGGACATGTCAGTCTGAGACCAGGACATGTCAGTCTGAGACCAGGACATGTCAGTCTGAGAGAGACCAGGACATGTCAGTCTGAGACCAGGACATGTCAGTCTGAGACCAGGACATGTCAGTCTGAGAGAGACCAGGACATGTCAGTCTGAGACCAGGACATGTCAGTCTGAGACCAGGACATGTCAGTCTGAGACCAGGACATGTCAGTCTGAGACCAGGACATGTCAGTCTGAGACCAGGACATGTCAGTCTGAGACCAGGACATGTCAGTCTGAGACCAGGACATGTCAGTCTGAGACCAGGACATGTCAGTCTGAGACCAGGACATGTCAGTCTGAGAGAGACCAGGACATGTCAGTCTGAGACCAGGACATGTCAGTCTGAGACCAGGACATGTCAGTCTGAGACCAGGACATGTCAGTCTGAGACCAGGACATGTCAGTCTGAGACCAGGACATGTCAGTCTGAGACCAGGACATGTCAGTCTGAGAGAGACCAGGACATGTCAGTCTGAGACCAGGACATGTCAGTCTGAGAACCAGGACATGTCAGTCTGAGACCAGGACATGTCAGTCTGAGACCAGGACATGTCAGTCTGAGACCAGGACATGTCAGTCTGAGACCAGGACATGTCAGTCTGAGAGAGACCAGGACATGTCAGTCTGAGACCAGGACATGTCAGTCTGAGACCAGGACATGTCAGTCTGAGACCAGGACATGTCAGTCTGAGACCAGGACATGTCAGTCTGAGACCAGGACATGTCAGTCTGAGAACCAGGACATGTCAGTCTGAGAGAGACCAGGACATGTCAGTCTGAGAGAGACCAGGACATGTCAGTCTGAGAGAGACCAGGACATGTCAGTCTGAGACCAGGACATGTCAGTCTGAGACCAGGACATGTCAGTCTGAGACCAGGACATGTCAGTCTGAGACCAGGACATGTCAGTCTGAGACCAGGACATGTCAGTCTGAGACCAGGACATGTCAGTCTGAGACCAGGACATGTCAGTCTGAGACCAGGACATGTCAGTCTGAGACCAGGACATGTCAGTCTGAGACCAGGACATGTCAGTCTGAGACCAGGACATGTCAGTCTGAGACCAGGACATGTCAGTCTGAGACCAGGACATGTCAGTCTGAGACCAGGACATGTCAGTCTGAGAGAGACCAGGACATGTCCATCTGAGAGATACCAGGACATGTCAGTCTGAGACCAGGACATGTCAGTCTGAGACCAGGACCTGTCAGTCTGAGACCAGGACCTGTCAGTCTGAGACCAGGACATGTAAGTCTGAGACCAGGACATGTAAGTCTGAGAACAGGACATGTCAGTCTGAGACCAGGACCTGTCAGTCTGAGAGAGACCAGGACATGTAAGTCTGAGACCAGGACATGTAAGTCTGAGACCAGGACATGTCAGTCTGAGACCAGGACATGTCAGTCTGAGACCAGGACATGTCAGTCTGAGACCAGGACATGTAAGTCTGAGACCAGGACATGTCAGTCTGAGACCAGGACATGTCAGTCTGAGACCAGGACATGTCAGTCTGAGAGAGACCAGGACATGTAAGTCTGAGACCAGGACATGTCAGTCTGAGACCAGGACATGTCAGTCTGAGACCAGGACATGTCAGTCTGAGACCAGGACATGTAAGTCTGAGACCAGGACATGTAAGTCTGAGACCAGGACATGTCAGTCTGAGACCAGGACCTGTCAGTCTGAGAGAGACCAGGACATGTAAGTCTGAGACCAGGACATGTAAGTCTGAGACCAGGACCTGTCAGTCTGAGAGAGACCAGGACATGTCAGTCTGAGACCAGGACCTGTCAGTCTGAGAGAGACCAGGACATGTAAGTCTGAGACCAGGACATGTCAGTCTGAGAGAGACCAGGACATGTCAGTCTGAGACCAGGACATGTAAGTCTGAGACCAGGACCTGTCAGTCTGAGACCAGGACCTGTCAGTCTGAGAGAGACCAGGACATGTCAGTCTGAGACCAGGACATGTAAGTCTGAGACCAGGACATGTCAGTCTGAGTCCAGGACATGTAAGTCTGAGACCAGGACATGTAAGTCTGAGACCAGGACATATAAGTCTGAGACCAGGACCTGTCAGTCTGAGAAGAGGACCTGTCAGTCTGAGAGAGACCAGGACATGTCAGTCTGAGACCAGGACCTGTCAGTCTGAGAGAGACCAGGACATGTAAGTCTGAGACCAGGACATGTCAGTCTGAGAGAGACCAGGACATGTCAGTCTGAGAGAGACCAGGACATGTCAGTCTGAGACCAGGACATGTCAGTCTGAGAGAGACCAGGACATGTAAGTCTGAGACAAGGACATGTCAGTCTGAGAGAGACCAGGACATGTCCGTCTGAGAGATACCAGGACATGTCAGTCTGAGACCAGGACCTGTCAGTCTGAGACCAGGACCTGTCAGTCTGAGAGAGACCAGGACATGTCAGTCTGAGACCAGGACATGTCAGTCTGAGAGAGACCAGGACATGTCAGTCTGAGACCAGGACATGTCAGTCTGAAACCAGGACATGTCAGTCTGAGAGAGACAAGGACATGTCAGTCTGAGACCAGGACATGTCAGTCTGAGAGAGACCAGGACATGTCAGTTTGAGACTAGGACATGTCAGTCTGAGACCAGGACATGTCAGTCTGAGAGAGACCAGGACATGTCAGTCTGAGACTAGGACATGTCAGTATGAGAGAGACCAGGACATGTCAGTCTGAGACCAGGACATGTCAGTCTGAGACCAGGACATGTCAGTCTGAGACCAGGACATGTCAGTCTGAGACCAGGACATGTCAGTCTGAGAGAGACCAGGACCTGTCAGTCTGAGACCAGGACATGTAAGTCTGAGACCAGGACATGTCAGTCTGAGACCAGGACATGTCAGTCTGAAACCAGGACATGTCAGTCTGAGAGAGACCAGGACATGTCAGTCTGAGACCAGGACATGTTAGTCTGAAACCAGGACATGTCAGTCTGAGACCAGGACATGTCAGTCTGAGACCAGGACATGTAAGTCTGAGACCAGGACATGTCAGTCTGAGACCAGGACATGTCAGTCTGAGACCAGGACATGTCAGTCTGAAACCAGGACATGTCAGTCTGAGAGAGACCAGGACATGTCAGTCTGAGACCAGGACATGTCAGTCTGAGACCAGGACATGTCAGTCTGAGACCAGGACATGTAAGTCTGAGACCAGGACATGTCAGTCTGAAACCAGGACATGTCAGTCTGAGAGAGACCAGGACATGTCAGTCTGAGACCAGGACATGTAAGTCTGAGACCAGGACATGTCAGTCTGAGACCAGGACATGTAAGTCTGAGACCAGGACATGTCAGTCTGAGACCAGGACATGTCAGTCTGAGACCAGGACATGTCAGTCTGAGAACAGGACATGTAAGTCTGAGACCAGGACATGTAAGTCTGAGACCAGGACATGTCAGTCTGAGACCAGGACATGTCAGTCTGAGACCAGGACATGTAAGTCTGAAACCAGGACATGTAAGTCTGAGACCAGGACATGTCAGTCTAAGAGAGACCAGGACATGTCAGTCTGAGACCAGGACATGTAAGTCTGAGACAAGGACATGTCAGTCTGAGACCAGGACATGTCAGTCTGAGACCAGGACATGTCAGTCTGAGACCAGGACATGTAAGTCTGAGACCAGGACATGTCAGTCTGAGACCAGGACATGTAAGTCTGAGACCAGGACATGTAAGTCTGAGACCAGGACATGTAAGTCTGAGACCAGGACCTGTCAGTCTGAGACCAGGACCTGTCAGTCTGAGAGAGACCAGGACATGTCAGTCTGAGACCAGGACCTGTCAGTCTGAGAGAGACCAGGACATGTCAGTCTGAGAGAGACCAGGACATGTCAGTCTGAGACCAGGACATGTCAGTCTGAGAGAGACCAGGACATGTAAGTCTGAGACCAGGACATGTCAGTCTGAGAGAGACCAGGACATGTCAGTCTGAGAGAGACCAGGACATGTCAGTCTGAGACCAGGACATGTCAGTCTGAGAGAGACCAGGACATGTAAGTCTGAGACAAGGACATGTCAGTCTGAGAGAGACCAGGACATGTCCGTCTGAGAGATACCAGGACATGTCAGTCTGAGACCAGGACCTGTCAGTCTGAGACCAGGACCTGTCAGTCTGAGAGAGACCAGGACATGTCAGTCTGAGACCAGGACATGTCAGTCTGAGAGAGACCAGGACATGTCAGTCTGAGACCAGGACATGTCAGTCTGAAACCAGGACATGTCAGTCTGAGAGAGACAAGGACATGTCAGTCTGAGACCAGGACATGTCAGTCTGAGAGAGACCAGGACATGTCAGTCTGAGACCAGGACATGTCAGTCTGAGAGAGACCAGGACATGTCAGTCTGAGACCAGGACATGTCAGTCTGAAACCAGGACATGTCAGTCTGAGAGAGACAAGGACATGTCAGTCTGAGACCAGGACATGTCAGTCTGAGAGAGACCAGGACATGTCAGTTTGAGACTAGGACATGTCAGTCTGAGACCAGGACATGTCAGTCTGAGAGAGACCAGGACATGTCAGTCTGAGACTAGGACATGTCAGTATGAGAGAGACCAGGACATGTCAGTCTGAGACCAGGACATGTCAGTCTGAGACCAGGACATGTCAGTCTGAGACCAGGACATGTCAGTCTGAGACCAGGACATGTCAGTCTGAGACCAGGACATGTCAGTCTGAGACCAGGACATGTCAGTCTGAGACCAGGACATGTCAGTCTGAGACCAGGACATGTCAGTCTGAGACCAGGACATGTCAGTCTGAGACCAGGACATGTCAGTCTGAGACCAGGACATGTCAGTCTGAGACCAGGACATGTCAGTCTGAGACCAGGACATGTCAGTCTGAGACCAGGACATGTCAGTCTGAGAGAGACCAGGACATGTAAGTCTGAGACCAGGACATGTCAGTCTGAGAGAGACCAGGACATGTCAGTCTGAGAGAGACCAGGACATGTCAGTCTGAGACCAGGACATGTAAGTCTGAGACCAGGACCTGTCAGTCTGAGACCAGGACCTGTCAGTCTGAGAGAGACCAGGACATGTCAGTCTGAGACCAGGACATGTAAGTCTGAGACCAGGACATGTCAGTCTGAGTCCAGGACATGTAAGTCTGAGACCAGGACATGTAAGTCTGAGACCAGGACATATAAGTCTGAGACCAGGACCTGTCAGTCTGAGAAGAGGACCTGTCAGTCTGAGAGAGACCAGGACATGTCAGTCTGAGACCAGGACCTGTCAGTCTGAGAGAGACCAGGACATGTAAGTCTGAGACCAGGACATGTCAGTCTGAGAGAGACCAGGACATGTCAGTCTGAGAGAGACCAGGACATGTCAGTCTGAGACCAGGACATGTCAGTCTGAGAGAGACCAGGACATGTAAGTCTGAGACAAGGACATGTCAGTCTGAGAGAGACCAGGACATGTCAGTCTGAGACCAGGACATGTCAGTCTGAGACCAGGACATGTCAGTCTGAGACCAGGACATGTCAGTCTGAGACCAGGACATGTCAGTCTGAGAGAGACCAGGACATGTCAGTCTGAGACCAGGACATGTCAGTCTGAAACCAGGACATGTCAGTCTGAGAGAGACAAGGACATGTCAGTCTGAGACCAGGACATGTCAGTCTGAGAGAGACCAGGACATGTCAGTCTGAGACTAGGACATGTCAGTCTGAGACCAGGACATGTCAGTCTGAGAGAGACCAGGACATGTCAGTCTGAGACTAGGACATGTCAGTATGAGAGAGACCAGGACATGTCAGTCTGAGACCAGGACACGTCAGTCTGAGACCAGGACATGTCAGTCTGAGACCAGGACATGTCAGTCTGAGACCAGGACATGTCAGTCTGAGACCAGGACATGTCAGTCTGAGACCAGGACATGTCAGTCTGAGACCAGGACATGTCAGTCTGAGACCAGGACATGTCAGTCTGAAACCAGGACATGTCAGTCTGAGAGAGACCAGGACATGTCAGTCTGAGACCAGGACATGTCAGTCTGAGACCAGGACATGTCAGTCTGAGACCAGGACATGTCAGTCTGAGACCAGGACATGTCAGTCTGAGAACCAGGACATGTCAGTCTGAGAGAGACCAGGACATGTCAGTCTGAGACCAGGACATGTCAGTCTGAGACTAGGACATGTCAGTCTGAGACCAGGACATGTAAGTCTGAAACCAGGACATGTCAGTCTGAGACCAGGACATGTCAGTCTAAGAGAGACCAGGACATGTCAGTCTGAGACCAGGACATGTCAGTCTGAGACAAGGACATGTCAGTCTGAGACCAGGACATGTCAGTCTGAGACCAAGACATGTCAGTCTGAGAGAGACCAGGACATGTCAGTCTGAGACTAGGACATGCCAGTCTGAGACCAGGACATGTCAGTCTGAGAGAGACCAGGACATGTCATTCTGAGAGAGACCAGGACATGTAAGTCTGACACCAGGACATGTCAGTCTGAGACCAGGACATGTCAGTCTGAAACCAGGACATGTCATTCTGAGAGAGACCAGGACATGTCAGTCTGAGACCAGGACATGTTAGTCTGAGACCAGGACATGTCAGTCTGAGACCAGGACATGTCAGTCTGAGACCAGGACATGTCAGTCTGAGACCAGGACATGTCAGTCTGAGACCAGGACATGTCAGTCTGAGACCAGGACATGTCAGTCTGAGACCAGGACATGTCAGTCTGAGACCAGGACATGTCAGTCTGAGACCAGGACATGTCAGTCTGAGACCAGGACATGTCAGTCTGAGAGAGACCAGGACATGTAAGTCTGACACCAGGACATGTCAGTCTGAGACCAGGACATGTCAGTCTGAAACCAGGACATGTCAGTCTGAGAGAGACCAGGACATGTCAGTCTGAGACCAGGACATGTCAGTCTGAGACCAGGACATGTCAGTCTGAGACCAGGACATGTCAGTCTGAGACCAGGACATGTCAGTCTGAGACCAGGACATGTCAGTCTGAGACCAGGACATGTCAGTCTGAGACCAGGACATGTCAGTCTGAGACCAGGACATGTCAGTCTGAGAGAGACCAGGACATGTCCATCTGAGAGATACCAGGACATGTCAGTCTGAGACCAGGACATGTCAGTCTGAGACCAGGACCTGTCAGTCTGAGACCAGGACCTGTCAGTCTGAGACCAGGACATGTAAGTCTGAGACCAGGACATGTAAGTCTGAGAACAGGACATGTCAGTTGAGACCAGGACCTGTCAGTCTGAGACCAGGACATGTCAGTCTGATAGAGACCAGGACATGTAAGTCTGAGACCAGGACATGTAAGTCTGAGACCAGGACCTGTCAGTCTGAGAGAGACCAGGACATGTCAGTCTGAGACCAGGACCTGTCAGTCTGAGAGAGACCAGGACATGTAAGTCTGAGACCAGGACATGTCAGTCTGAGAGAGACCAGGACATGTCAGTCTGAGACCAGGACATGTAAGTCTGAGACCAGGACCTGTCAGTCTGAGACCAGGACCTGTAAGTCTGAGAGAGACCAGGACATGTCAGTCTGAGACCAGGACATGTAAGTCTGAGACCAGGACATGTCAGTCTGAGTCCAGGACATGTAAGTCTGAGACCAGGACATGTCAGTCTGAGACCAGGACATGTCAGTCTGAGACCAGGACATGTCAGTCTGATAGAGACCAGGACATGTAAGTCTGAGACCAGGACATGTAAGTCTGAGACCAGGACCTGTCAGTCTGAGAGAGACCAGGACATGTCAGTCTGAGACCAGGACCTGTCAGTCTGAGAGAGACCAGGACATGTAAGTCTGAGACCAGGACATGTCAGTCTGAGAGAGACCAGGACATGTCAGTCTGAGACCAGGACATGTAAGTCTGAGACCAGGACCTGTCAGTCTGAGACCAGGACCTGTAAGTCTGAGAGAGACCAGGACATGTCAGTCTGAGACCAGGACATGTAAGTCTGAGACCAGGACATGTCAGTCTGAGTCCAGGACATGTAAGTCTGAGACCAGGACATGTAAGTCTGAGACCAGGACATGTAAGTCTGAGACCAGGACCTGTCAGTCTGAGACCAGGACCTGTCAGTCTGAGAGAGACCAGGACATGTCAGTCTGAGACCAGGACCTGTCAGTCTGAGAGAGACCAGGACATGTCAGTCTGAGAGAGACCAGGACATGTCAGTCTGAGACCAGGACATGTCAGTCTGAGAGAGACCAGGACATGTAAGTCTGAGACCAGGACATGTCAGTCTGAGAGAGACCAGGACATGTCAGTCTGAGAGAGACCAGGACATGTCAGTCTGAGACCAGGACATGTCAGTCTGAGAGAGACCAGGACATGTAAGTCTGAGACAAGGACATGTCAGTCTGAGAGAGACCAGGACATGTCCGTCTGAGAGATACCAGGACATGTCAGTCTGAGACCAGGACCTGTCAGTCTGAGACCAGGACCTGTCAGTCTGAGAGAGACCAGGACATGTCAGTCTGAGACCAGGACATGTCAGTCTGAGAGAGACCAGGACATGTCAGTCTGAGACCAGGACATGTCAGTCTGAAACCAGGACATGTCAGTCTGAGAGAGACAAGGACATGTCAGTCTGAGACCAGGACATGTCAGTCTGAGAGAGACCAGGACATGTCAGTCTGAGACCAGGACATGTCAGTCTGAGAGAGACCAGGACATGTCAGTCTGAGACCAGGACATGTCAGTCTGAAACCAGGACATGTCAGTCTGAGAGAGACAAGGACATGTCAGTCTGAGACCAGGACATGTCAGTCTGAGAGAGACCAGGACATGTCAGTTTGAGACTAGGACATGTCAGTCTGAGACCAGGACATGTCAGTCTGAGAGAGACCAGGACATGTCAGTCTGAGACTAGGACATGTCAGTATGAGAGAGACCAGGACATGTCAGTCTGAGACCAGGACACGTCAGTCTGAGACCAGGACATGTCAGTCTGAGACCAGGACATGTCAGTCTGAGACCAGGACATGTCAGTCTGAGACCAGGACATGTCAGTCTGAGACCAGGACATGTCAGTCTGAAACCAGGACATGTCAGTCTGAGAGAGACCAGGACCTGTCAGTCTGAGACCAGGACATGTTAGTCTGAGACCAGGACATGTCAGTCTGAGACCAGGACATGTCAGTCTGAAACTACGACATGTCAGTCTGAGAGAGACCAGGACATGTCAGTCTGAGACTAGGACATGTTAGTCTGAAACCAGGACATGTTAGTCTGAGACCAGGACATGTCAGTCTGAGACCAGGACATGTAAGTCTGAGACCAGGACATGTCAGTCTGAGACCAGGACATGTCAGTCTGAGACCAGGACATGTCAGTCTGAAACCAGGACATGTCAGTCTGAGAGAGACCAGGACATGTCAGTCTGAGACCAGGACATGTCAGTCTGAGACCAGGACATGTCAGTCTGAGACCAGGACATGTCAGTCTGAGACCAGGACATGTCAGTCTGAAACCAGGACATGTCAGTCTGAGAGAGACCAGGACATGTCAGTCTGAGACCAGGACATGTCAGTCTGAGACCAGGACATGTCAGTCTGAGACCAGGACATGTCAGTCTGAGACCAGGACATGTCAGTCTGAGACCAGGACATGTCAGTCTGAGACCAGGACATGTCAGTCTGAGACCAGGACATGTCAGTCTGAGACCAGGACATGTCAGTCTGAGACCAGGACATGTCAGTCTGAGACCAGGACATGTCAGTCTGAGAGAGACCAGGACATGTCAGTCTGAGACCAGGACATGTCAGTCTGAGACTAGGACATGTCAGTCTGAGACCAGGACATGTAAGTCTGAAACCAGGACATGTCAGTCTGAGACCAGGACATGTCAGTCTGAGACCAGGACATGTCAGTCTGAGACCAGGACATGTCAGTCTGAGACAAGGACATGTCAGTCTGAGACCAGGACATGTCAGTCTGAGACCAGGACATGTCAGTCTGAGAGAGACCAGGACATGTCAGTCTGAGACCAGGACATGTCAGTCTGAGACCAGGACATGTCAGTCTGAGAGAGACCAGGACATGTCAGTCTGAGAGAGACCAGGACATGTAAGTCTGACACCAGGACATGTCAGTCTGAGACCAGGACATGTCAGTCTGAAACCAGGACATGTCAGTCTGAGAGAGACCAGGACATGTCAGTCTGAGACCAGGACATGTTAGTCTGAGACCAGGACATGTCAGTCTGAGACCAGGACATGTCAGTCTGAGACCAGGACATGTCAGTCTGAGACCAGGACATGTCAGTCTGAGACCAGGACATGTCAGTCTGAGACCAGGACATGTCAGTCTGAGAGAGACCAGGACATGTCAGTCTGAGACCAGGACATGTCAGTCTGAGACCAGGACATGTCAGTCTGAGACCAGGACATGTCAGTCTGAGACCAGGACATGTCAGTCTGAGACCAGGACATGTCAGTCTAGAGACCAGGACATGTCAGTCTGAGACCAGGACATGTCAGTCTGAGACCAGGACATGTCAGTCTGAGACCAGGACATGTCAGTCTGAGACCAGGACATGTCAGTCTGAGACCAGGACATGTCAGTCTGAGACCAGGACATGTCAGTCTGAGACCAGGACATGTCAGTCTGAGACCAGGACATGTCAGTCTGAGACCAGGACATGTCAGTCTGAGACCAGGACATGTCAGTCTGAGAGAGACCAGGACATGTCAGTCTGAGACCAGGACATGTCAGTCTGAGAGAGACCAGGACATGTCAGTCTGAGAGAGACCAGGACATGTCAGTCTGAGACCAGGACATGTAAGTCTGAGACCAGGACCTGTCAGTCTGAGACCAGGACCTGTCAGTCTGAGAGAGACCAGGACATGTCAGTCTGAGACCAGGACATGTAAGTCTGAGACCAGGACATGTCAGTCTGAGTCCAGGACATGTAAGTCTGAGACCAGGACATGTAAGTCTGAGACCAGGACATATAAGTCTGAGACCAGGACCTGTCAGTCTGAGAAGAGGACCTGTCAGTCTGAGAGAGACCAGGACATGTCAGTCTGAGACCAGGACCTGTCAGTCTGAGAGAGACCAGGACATGTAAGTCTGAGACCAGGACATGTCAGTCTGAGAGAGACCAGGACATGTCAGTCTGAGAGAGACCAGGACATGTCAGTCTGAGACCAGGACATGTCAGTCTGAGAGAGACCAGGACATGTAAGTCTGAGACAAGGACATGTCAGTCTGAGAGAGACCAGGACATGTCCGTCTGAGAGATACCAGGACATGTCAGTCTGAGACCAGGACCTGTCAGTCTGAGACCAGGACCTGTCAGTCTGAGAGAGACCAGGACATGTCAGTCTGAGACCAGGACATGTCAGTCTGAGAGAGACCAGGACATGTCAGTCTGAGACCAGGACATGTCAGTCTGAAACCAGGACATGTCAGTCTGAGAGAGACAAGGACATGTCAGTCTGAGACCAGGACATGTCAGTCTGAGAGAGACCAGGACATGTCAGTTTGAGACTAGGACATGTCAGTCTGAGACCAGGACATGTCAGTCTGAGAGAGACCAGGACATGTCAGTCTGAGACTAGGACATGTCAGTATGAGAGAGACCAGGACATGTCAGTCTGAGACCAGGACATGTCAGTCTGAGACCAGGACATGTCAGTCTGAGACCAGGACATGTCAGTCTGAGACCAGGACATGTCAGTCTGAGACCAGGACATGTCAGTCTGAGACCAGGACATGTCAGTCTGAGACCAGGACATGTCAGTCTGAGACCAGGACATGTCAGTCTGAAACCAGGACATGTCAGTCTGAGAGAGACCAGGACCTGTCAGTCTGAGACCAGGACATGTTAGTCTGAGACCAGGACATGTCAGTCTGAGACCAGGACATGTCAGTCTGAAACTAGGACATGTCAGTCTGAGAGAGACCAGGACATGTCAGTCTGAGACTAGGACATGTTAGTCTGAAACCAGGACATGTTAGTCTGAGACCAGGACATGTCAGTCTGAGACCAGGACATGTAAGTCTGAGACCAGGACATGTCAGTCTGAGACCAGGACATGTCAGTCTGAGACCAGGACATGTCAGTCTGAAACCAGGACATGTCAGTCTGAGAGAGACCAGGACATGTCAGTCTGAGACCAGGACATGTCAGTCTGAGACCAGGACATGTTAGTCTGAGACCAGGACATGTCAGTCTGAGACCAGGACATGTCAGTCTGAAACCAGGACATGTCAGTCTGAGAACCAGGACATGTCAGTCTGAGACCAGGACATGTCAGTCTGAGACCAGGACATGTCAGTCTGAGACCAGGACATGTCAGTCTGAGACCAGGACATGTCAGTCTGAGACCAGGACATGTCAGTCTGAGAGAGACCAGGACATGTCAGTCTGAGACCAGGACATGTCAGTCTGAGACCAGGACATGTCAGTCTGAGACCAGGACATGTAAGTCTGAAACCAGGACATGTCAGTCTGAGACCAGGACATGTCAGTCTAAGAGAGACCAGGACATGTCAGTCTGAGACCAGGACATGTCAGTCTGAGACAAGGACATGTCAGTCTGAGACCAGGACATGTCAGTCTGAGACCAGGACATGTCAGTCTGAGAGAGACCAGGACATGTCAGTCTGAGACCAGGACATGTCAGTCTGAGACCAGGACATGTCAGTCTGAGAGAGACCAGGACATGTCAGTCTGAGAGAGACCAGGACATGTAAGTCTGACACCAGGACATGTCAGTCTGAGACCAGGACATGTCAGTCTGAAACCAGGACATGTCAGTCTGAGAGAGACCAGGACATGTCAGTCTGAGACCAGGACATGTTAGTCTGAGACCAGGACATGTCAGTCTGAGACCAGGACATGTCAGTCTGAGACCAGGACATGTCAGTCTGAGACCAGGACATGTCAGTCTGAGACCAGGACATGTCAGTCTGAGACCAGGACATGTCAGTCTGAGACCAGGACATGTCAGTCTGAGACCAGGACATGTCAGTCTGAGACCAGGACATGTCAGTCTGAGACCAGGACATGTCAGTCTGAGACCAGGACATGTCAGTCTGACACCAGGACATGTCAGTCTGAGACCAGGACATGTCAGTCTGAAACCAGGACATGTCAGTCTGAGAGAGACCAGGACATGTCAGTCTGAGACCAGGACATGTTAGTCTGAGACAAGGACATGTCAGTCTGAGACCAGGACATGTCAGTCTGAGACCAGGACATGTTAGTCTGAGACCAGGACATGTCAGTCTGAGACCAGGACATGTCAGTCTGAGACCAGGACATGTCAGTCTGAGACCAGGACATGTCAGTCTGAGACCAGGACATGTCAGTCTGAGACCAGGACATGTCAGTCTGAGACCAGGACATGTCAGTCTGAGACCAGGACATGTCAGTCTGAGACCAGGACATGTCAGTCTGAGACCAGGACATGTAAGTCTGAGACCAGGACATGTCAGTCTGAGACCAGGACCTGTCAGTCTGAGAGAGACCAGGACATGTAAGTCTGAGACCAGGACATGTAAGTCTGAGACCAGGACATGTCAGTCTGAGAGAGACCAGGACATGTCAGTCTGAGACCAGGACCTGTCAGTCTGAGACCAGGACATGTCAGTCTGAGAGAGACCAGGACATGTCAGTCTGAGACCAGGACATGTAAGTCTGAGACCAGGACCTGTCAGTCTGAGACCAGGACCTGTCAGTCTGAGAGAGACCAGGACATGTCAGTCTGAGACCAGGACATGTAAGTCTGAGACCAGGACATGTCAGTCTGAGTCCAGGACATGTAAGTCTGAGACCAGGACATGTAAGTCTGAGACCAGGACATGTAAGTCTGAGACCAGGACCTGTCAGTCTGAGACCAGGACCTGTCAGTCTGAGAGAGACCAGGACATGTCAGTCTGAGACCAGGACCTGTCAGTCTGAGAGAGACCAGGACATGTAAGTCTGAGACCAGGACATGTCAGTCTGAGAGAGACCAGGACATGTCAGTCTGAGAGAGACCAGGACATGTCAGTCTGAGACCAGGACATGTCAGTCTGAGAGAGACCAGGACATGTAAGTCTGAGACAAGGACATGTCAGTCTGAGAGAGACCAGGACATGTCCGTCTGAGAGATACCAGGACCTGTCAGTCTGAGACCAGGACCTGTCAGTCTGAGAGAGACCAGGACATGTCAGTCTGAGACCAGGACATGTCAGTCTGAGAGAGACCAGGACATGTCAGTCTGAGACCAGGACATGTCAGTCTGAAACCAGGACATGTCAGTCTGAGAGAGACAAGGACATGTCAGTCTGAGACCAGGACATGTCAGTCTGAGAGAGACCAGGACATGTCAGTCTGAGACTAGGACATGTCAGTCTGAGACCAGGACATGTCAGTCTGAGAGAGACCAGGACATGTCAGTCTGAGACTAGGACATGTCAGTCTGAGACCAGGACATGTCAGTCTGAGAGAGACCAGGACATGTCAGTCTGAGACCAGGACATGTCAGTATGAGACCAGGACATGTCAGTCTGAGACCAGGACATGTCAGTCTGAGACCAGGACATGTCAGTCTGAGACCAGGACATGTCAGTCTGAGACCAGGACATGTCAGTCTGAGACCAGGACATGTCAGTCTGAGACCAGGACATGTCAGTCTGAGACCAGGACATGTCAGTCTGAGACCAGGACATGTCAGTCTGAGACCAGGACATGTCAGTCTGAGACCAGGACATGTCAGTCTGAGACCAGGACATGTCAGTCTGAGACCAGGACATGTCAGTCTGAAACCAGGACATGTCAGTCTGAGACCAGGACATGTCAGTCTGAGACCAGGACATGTAAGTCTGAAACCAGGACATGTCAGTCTGAGACCAGGACATGTCAGTCTGAGACCAGGACATGTAAGTCTGAGACCAGGACATGTCAGTCTGAGACAAGGACATGTCAGTCTGAGACCAGGACATGTCAGTCTGAGACCAGGACATGTCAGTCTGAGAGAGACCAGGACATGTCAGTCTGAGACCAGGACATGTAAGTCTGACACCAGGACATGTCAGTCTGAGACCAGGACATGTCAGTCTGAAACCAGGACATGTCAGTCTGAGAGAGACCAGGACATGTCAGTCTGAGACCAGGACATGTTAGTCTGAGACCAGGACATGTCAGTCTGAGACCAGGACATGTCAGTCTGAGACCAGGACATGTCAGTCTGAGACCAGGACATGTCAGTCTGAGACCAGGACATGTCAGTCTGAGAACCAGGACATGTCAGTCTGAGAGAGACCAGGACATGTCAGTCTGAGACCAGGACATGTCAGTCTGAGACCAGGACATGTCAGTCTGAGACCAGGACATGTAAGTCTGAAACCAGGACATGTCAGTCTGAGACCAGGACATGTCAGTCTAAGAGAGACCAGGACATGTCAGTCTGAGACCAGGACATGTCAGTCTGAGACAAGGACATGTCAGTCTGAGACCAGGACATGTCAGTCTGAGACCAGGACATGTCAGTCTGAGACCAGGACATGTCAGTCTGAGACCAGGACATGTCAGTCTGAGACCAGGACATGTCAGTCTGAGACCAGGACATGTCAGTCTGAGAGAGACCAGGACATGTCAGTCTGAGACCAGGACATGTCAGTCTGAGACCAGGACATGTCAGTCTGAGAGAGACCAGGACATGTCCATCTGAGAGATACCAGGACATGTCAGTCTGAGACCAGGACATGTCAGTCTGAGACCAGGACCTGTCAGTCTGAGACAAGGACCTGTCAGTCTGAGACCAGGACATGTAAGTCTGAGACCAGGACATGTCAGTCTGAGACCAGGACATGTAAGTCTGAGACCAGGACATGTAAGTCTGAGACCAGGACATGTAAGTCTGAGACCAGGACCTGTCAGTCTGAGACCAGGACCTTTCAGTCTGAGCGAGACCAGGACATGTAAGTCTGAGACCAGGACATGTCAGTCTGAGACCAGGACCTGTCAGTCTGAGCGAGACCAGGACATGTAAGTCTGAGACCAGGACATGTAAGTCTGAGACCAGGACATGTAAGTCTGAGACCAGGACATGTCAGTCTGAGACCAGGACCTGTCAGTCTGAGCGAGACCAGGACATGTAAGTCTGAGACCAGGACATGTCAGTCTGAGAGAGACCAGGACATGTAAGTCTGAGAGAGACAAGGACATGTCAGTCTGAGACCAGGACCTGTCAGTCTGAGAGAGAACAGGACATTTAAGTCTGAGACCAGGACATGTCAGTCTGAGAGACCAGGACATGTCCGTCTGAGACCAGGACCTGTCAGTCTGAGACCAGGACCTGTCAGTCTGAGAGAGACCAGGACATGTCAGTCTGAGACCAGGACATGTCAGTCTGAGAGAGACCAGGACATGTCAGTCTGAGACCAGGACATGTCAGTCTGAGACCAGGACATGTTAGTCTGAGACCAGGACATGTCAGTCTGAGACCAGGACATGTCAGTCTGAGACCAGGACATGTCAGTCTGAGACCAGGACATGTCAGTCTGAGACCAGGACATGTCAGTCTGAGACCAGGACATGTCAGTCTGAGACCAGGACATGTCAGTCTGAGACCAGGACATGTCAGTCTGAGAGAGACCAGGACATGTCAGTCTGAGACCAGGACATGTCAGTCTGAGACCAGGACATGTCAGTCTGAGACCAGGACATGTCAGTCTGAGACCAGGACATGTCAGTCTGAGACCAGGACATGTCAGTCTGAGACCAGGACATGTCAGTCTGAGACCAGGACATGTCAGTCTGAGACCAGGACATGTCAGTCTGAGACCAGGACATGTCAGTCTGAGAGACCAGGACATGTCAGTCTGAGAGACCAGGACATGTCAGTCTGAGACCAGGACATGTCAGTCTGAGACCAGGACATGTCAGTCTGAGACCAGGACATGTCAGTCTGAGACCAGGACATGTAAGTCTGAGACCAGGACATGTCAGTCTGAGACCAGGACATGTAAGTCTGAGACCAGGACATGTAAGTCTGAGACCAGGACATGTCAGTCTGAGACCAGGACCTGTCAGTCTGAGAGAGACCAGGACATGTAAGTCTGAGACCAGGACATGTCAGTCTGAGAGAGACCAGGACATGTCAGTCTGAGAGAGACCAGGACATGTCAGTCTGAGAGACCAGGACATGTCAGTCTGAGAGAGACCAGGACATGTCAGTCTGAGAGAGACCAGGACATGTAAGTCTGAGAGAGACAAGGACATGTCAGTCTGAGACCAGGACCTGTCAGTCTGAGAGAGAACAGGACATTTAAGTCTGAGACCAGGACATGTCAGTCTGAGAGAGACCAGGACATGTCCGTCTGAGACCAGGACCTGTCAGTCTGAGACCAGGACCTGTCAGTCTGAGAGAGACCAGGACATGTCAGTCTGAGACCAGGACATGTCAGTCTGAGAGAGACCAGGACATGTCAGTCTGAGACCAGGACATGTTAGTCTGAGACCAGGACATGTCAGTCTGAGACCAGGACATGTCAGTCTGAGACCAGGACATGTCAGTCTGAGACCAGGACATGTCAGTCTGAGACCAGGACATGTCAGTCTGAGACCAGGACATGTCAGTCTGAGACCAGGACATGTCAGTCTGAGACCAGGACATGTCAGTCTGAGACCAGGACATGTCAGTCTGAGACCAGGACATGTCAGTCTGAGACCAGGACATGTCAGTCTGAGAGAGACCAGGACATGTCAGTCTGAGACCAGGACATGTCAGTCTAGAGACCAGGACATGTCAGTCTGAGAGAGACCAGGACATGTCAGTCTGAGACCAGGACATGTCAGTCTGAGAGAGACCAGGACATGTCAGTCTGAGACCAGGACATGTCAGTCTGAGACCAGGACATGTCAGTCTGAGACCAGGACATGTCAGTCTGAGACCAGGACATGTCAGTCTGAGACCAGGACATGTCAGTCTGAGACCAGGACATGTCAGTCTGAGACCAGGACATGTCAGTCTGAGACCAGGACATGTCAGTCTGAGACCAGGACATGTCAGTCTGAGACCAGGACATGTCAGTCTGAGAGAGACCAGGACATGTCAGTCTGAGAGATACCAGGACATGTCAGTCTGAGACCAGGACATGTCAGTCTGAGACCAGGACCTGTCAGTCTGAGACCAGGACATGTCAGTCTGAGACCAGGACATGTAAGTCTGAGACCAGGACATGTCAGTCTGAGACCAGGACATGTAAGTCTGAGACCAGGACATGTCAGTCTGAGACCAGGACATGTCAGTCTGAGACCAGGACATGTCAGTCTGAGACCAGGACATGTAAGTCTGAGACCAGGACATGTAAGTCTGAGACCAGGACATGTCAGTCTGAGACCAGGACATGTCAGTCTGAGAGAGACCAGGACATGTCAGTCTGAGACCAGGACATGTCAGTCTGAGAGAGACCAGGACATGTCAGTCTGAGACCAGGACATGTCAGTCTGAGACCAGGACATGTCAGTCTGAGAGAGACCAGGACATGTCAGTCTGAGACCAGGACATGTCAGTCTGAGAGAGACCAGGACATGTCAGTCTGAGACCAGGACATGTCAGTCTGAGAGAGACCAGGACATGTCAGTCTGAGAGAGACCAGGACATGTCAGTCTGAGACCAGGACATGTCAGTCTGAGAGAGACCAGGACATGTCAGTCTGAGAGAGACCAGGACATGTCAGTCTGAGAGAGACCAGGACATGTCAGTCTGAGAGAGACCAGGACATGTCAGTCTGAGAGAGACCAGGACATGTCAGTCTGAGAGAGACCAGGACATGTCAGTCTGAGAGAGACCAGGACATGTCAGTCTGAGAGAGACCAGGACATGTCAGTCTGAGAGAGACCAGGACATGTCAGTCTGAGACCAGGACATGTCAGTCTGAGAGAGACCAGGACATGTCAGTCTGAGAGAGACCAGGACATGTCAGTCTGAGAGAGACCAGGACATGTCAGTCTGAGAGAGACCAGGACATGTCAGTCTGAGAGAGACCAGGACATGTCAGTCTGAGAGAGACCAGGACATGTCAGTCTGAGACCAGGACATGTCAGTCTAGAGACCAGGACATGTTAGTCTGAGACCAGGACATGTCAGTCTGAAGACCAGGACATGTCAGTCTGAGACCAGGACATGTCAGTCTGAGAGAGACCAGGACATGTCAGTCTGAGACCAGGACATGTTAGTCTGAGAGAGACCAGGACATGTCAGTCTGAGACCAGGACATGTCAGTCTGAGAGAGACCAGGACATGTCAGTCTGAGACCAGGACATGTTAGTCTGAGAGAGACCAGGACATGTCAGTCTGAGACCAGGACATGTCAGTCTGAGAGAGACCAGGACATGTCAGTCTGAGACCAGGACATGTTAGTCTGAGAGAGACCAGGACATGTCAGTCTGAGACCAGGACATGTCAGTCTGAGAGAGACCAGGACATGTCAGTCTGAGACCAGGACATGTTAGTCTGAGAGAGACCAGGACATGTAGTCTGAGAGGACATGTCAGTCTGAGAGAGACCAGGACATGTCAGTCTGAGACCAGGACATGTCAGTCTGAGACCAGGACATGTCAGTCTGAGAGAGACCAGGACATGTCAGTCTGAGACCAGGACATGTCAGTCTGAGACCAGGACATGTCAGTCTGAGACCAGGACATGTCAGTCTGAGACCAGGACATGTCAGTCTGAGAGAGACCAGGACATGTCAGTCTGAGAGAGACCAGGACATGTAAGTCTGAGAGAGACAAGGACATGTCAGTCTGAGACCAGGACATGTCAGTCTGAGAGAGAACAGGACATGTAAGTCTGAGACCAGGACATGTCAGTCTGAGAGAGACCAGGACATGTCAGTCTGAGACCAGGACATGTCAGTCTGAGACCAGGACATGTCAGTCTGAGAGAGACCAGGACATGTCAGTCTGAGACCAGGACATGTCAGTCTGAGAGAGACCAGGACATGTCAGTCTGAGACCAGGACATGTCAGTCTGAGACCAGGACATGTCAGTCTGAGACCAGGACATGTCAGTCTGAGACCAGGACATGTCAGTCTGAGACCAGGACATGTCAGTCTGAGACCAGGACATGTCAGTCTGAGACCAGGACATGTCAGTCTGAGACCAGGACATGTCAGTCTGAGACCAGGACATGTCAGTCTGAGAGAGACCAGGACATGTCCGTCTGAGAGATACCAGGACATGTCAGTCTGAGACCAGGACATGTCAGTCTGAGACCAGGACCTGTCAGTCTGAGACCAGGACATGTCAGTCTGAGACCAGGACATGTAAGTCTGAGACCAGGACATGTCAGTCTGAGACCAGGACATGTAAGTCTGAGACCAGGACATGTCAGTCTGAGACCAGGACATGTCAGTCTGAGACCAGGACATGTCAGTCTGAGAGAGACCAGGACATGTCAGTCTGAGACCAGGACATGTCAGTCTGAGACCAGGACATGTCAGTCTGAGAGAGACCAGGACATGTCAGTCTGAGACCAGGACATGTCAGTCTGAGACCAGGACATGTCAGTCTGAGACCAGGACATGTCAGTCTGAGAGAGACCAGGACATGTCAGTCTGAGACCAGGACATGTCAGTCTGAGACCAGGACATGTCAGTCTGAGACCAGGACATGTCAGTCTGAGACCAGGACATGTCAGTCTGAGACCAGGACATGTCAGTCTGAGACCAGGACATGTCAGTCTGAGACCAGGACATGTCAGTCTGAGACCAGGACATGTCAGTCTGAGACCAGGACATGTCAGTCTGAGACCAGGACATGTCAGTCTGAGAACCAGGACATGTCAGTCTGAGAGAGACCAGGACATGTCAGTCTGAGACCAGGACATGTCAGTCTGAGACCAGGACATGTTAGTCTGAGACCAGGACATGTCAGTCTGAGACCAGGACATGTCAGTCTGAGACCAGGACATGTCAGTCTGAGACCAGGACATGTCAGTCTGAGACCAGGACATGTCAGTCTGAGACCAGGACATGTCAGTCTGAGACCAGGACATGTCAGTCTGAGACCAGGACATGTCAGTCTGAGACCAGGACATGTCAGTCTGAGACCAGGACATGTCAGTCTGAGAGAGACCAGGACATGTCAGTCTGAGAGAGACCAGGACATGTCAGTCTGAGACCAGGACATGTCAGTCTGAGAGAGGACATGTAAGTCTGAGACCAGGACATGTCAGTCTGAGAGAGACCAGGACATGTCAGTCTGAGACCAGGACATGTCAGTCTGAGACCAGGACATGTCAGTCTGAGAGAGACCAGGACATGTCAGTCTGAGACCAGGACATGTCAGTCTGAGAGACCAGGACATGTCAGTCTGAGACCAGGACATGTCAGTCTGAGACCAGGACATGTCAGTCTGAGACCAGGACATGTCAGTCTGAGACCAGGACATGTCAGTCTGAGACCAGGACATGTCAGTCTGAGACCAGGACATGTCAGTCTGAGACCAGGACATGTCAGTCTGAGACCAGGACATGTCAGTCTGAGACCAGGACATGTCAGTCTGAGA